>PVJX010001934.1:0-143973 GCA_004027295.1 Dolichotis patagonum | reverse complement strand
AAAAAAGAAATGATATGCAGAGGTATGAAGCATACAGAACTCCAGCCACCTACAACCAAAACAGAGCTACACCCAGACACATAATAATCAAGATCCCAGAAATTCAATATAAGAACAGAATATTAAAAGCCATCAGAGAAAAGAAACAGATCACCTATAAAGGAAAACCCATCAAAATCATGGCAGACTTCTCGACACATACCATCAGGTCAAGAAGAGCTTGGAGTGAAGTAATTCAAGCCCTGAAGGAGAACAACCTCCAGCCCAGATTGATGTATCCTGCAAAAGTCTCTCTAGAAATTAATGGAGAAACAAGATGCTTCCATGACAAAGAGGAGCTAGGAGAATTTGTGACCACCAGTCCAACCCTACAAAAAGTACTGAAGGACATTCTAAGGAGAGAGAACAAGAATACGAGCATTTCAGGAACAGTGGCAGAGGCCTCAGTGAATAGGGCAGATAGTAGAGTGGAACAGAAATATAGACAACCAATGGCAGAAAAACAGAATAGCAGAAATAAGGCAGAGAAGATTGGCTGTAATCTCTAGTATAGATGGCCTTGAAATATTAACAGAAACACAGGCAGAGTAGATCAGAAGATAGGGTCCATTGAGATGCTCTATATAGGGAGGCAGTGGGACCCAAAACAAGCAGTGCACTCCATGGGAGTGAAAGGGGAGGAATTGTCTAAAAAAGGGAGGCAGAGGATATTGTTAATTGGGTAACAAGATTTAAAATTTACATTATTCTCACCACTCTGCTTAGATGGATTACATGCTGTTCCAGTTTGTCTGCTTACACTAGACTTGAGGACATGGTTAGCTATCCCCAAAATAAGAGGACATATTATGGTAATCATCCCTAATTTCCTATCAACTTAATCTGAAGCCCTTTATAACTTATACTGTTTTATTATTACTGATCTTATTTGAATCTGGTTTGTTAGATTGCTACTTTGTATTGACTGATTTTATTCAAATCTGTTATGATTGATAGCATCAAGTCTAAGAGTATAGGCAACTACACGAAGATGACAAGATTCACTAAGATACCCACTCTGGTTTGATTATTACTTGCTTTTGAAGTCTTATAATGTCTCCAATGCTTCATTTTTATTAATGTTGTTATATACTGCTGAGACATCATGGTAACCATTGTAGATCACCCAGTATTGTGATTTTATGTGACTTTTTTGCCTCATGCTTTTCTAGGAATTGTTTTGTTTTATCTTGCTTTGTTTTGTTTTTACCTCTACTACAGAAAGGATAGATATACATTTAGAGACTCATGCATGTGTAAAGCTTATAAACAGTTTATAAGAACCAACTATATAACACATGTTGAAATGAACAACTACTTTGAAGAAAAAGAGACACTACAATACCCAGTGCTGATTTCATAATGTCATGATGTGAAATCCAGCAAAACTATTACTTTTTGTTCAAAGTGATTTTAGCTTCCTTTGTCTTGTTTAAGTTCAACACATAGGAAGGTATGGACAACTGTTTTGAGGAGAATGAGAGATACTATGACAGCCATTCTTGGCTTCCCTAATGTCTGGTCTTGAAGACCTGAAATGCCCTCCTCGTCCTGCTCAGATCAATTCCATACTAGGTTGTTTCATGTGAATTCCCTATATGTGACAATATGGACAACTATTTGGAAGAAAACAAGAGTCAGTATGATAGAGTAAATATCTCCGATTGTCTAGCTTTGAAAGTTATGTCTCTTACATTGCTTTCTTGTGAGCCGCTTTGTTCTGTTTTGTTGTTAATTTTACCCTATTGATACAATTGCATGTATATTTGAGTGGGTAAGATGGATGACCATATTGCTGTTTTTGTCAGATCGTGGAGCAGAACTGTTAACAGTCTCACTGTTTGAATGTCTACTTTACATGTTTTAACTTTGTAATTTGAACAACTATTTCCAAGAAGTCAGTATGTAATTTGTAAAGTAATAATTTCTTAGGTTTTTTTTGTTGTTGTTCTTTTCCTTTTTTCCTTGGAATTCTGTATTGTTGCTATCCTTTATTCTGTTTTGTTTTGTTTTTTTCTCTTTAAATAAAATTTTAAAAAAAGAGGTAATGAAGGCCGCTTTAGGTCATGGCAGTGGGATGTAGTCCAAGGAGACTGTCCTTTAGACCACAGGAAGAGACCAACAGGGATGAACAGGCACAGGGAACTGGCCACTGAGTACAACAGAGAAGAGGTCATGTGACGCCAGAGGGAACCAAACCTGCCAGCACCTGGACCTTGAGCTTCCAGCCCTCAGCGCTGGAAGAAAGAAACGTTCCTTGTTTCCAGGCTGTGGCATTCCATTACGGCAGCCCTTGCTGTCTAGGTGCAATACACTAGTGATGAAAAAGTGTAATTGGCTTCAATGCAGATCATATGAAAAATATTAGACATCTATTCCTGTCGAAGTTACTCTTCTCATTGCTGAGACAAAATACTCAACACCTGAACTTAAAGGGGGAAAAGTTTATCTGGCTCTCGGTTTGCAGGGGTTTCAGCCCCTAAGTGGCTGGCTCCAAGGCGGGGTGGCATGGCAGAGGGGCGTCACAGAGGAGAAGCAGTTCCTAGCAGACAGAAAGCAAAAGCATGCCAGTGGCCGGTGATAAGCCTCTTTTCGTCCCTTGTGTCTACACCCTGAACCCTGGCTCTGCACAATGACCCAAGCCCAGCATCACACACTCTAGGTCCAGCCACCTCTGAAAAGCCCACCTGTGACCGTGCGAGGCTTCCGGGGTCATCCTGACACAAGCTGTAACATTTCCTATGCCTCCACCTTTTTAAGCTTCTCTAAGGACAAAGTTTTCAGGGAGTTGCAAAAGTACAAATCATCTCAGTGCCGACATACTATCCATTCCTGGAAATCAAGAAAGCACGCGTTCCAATGGGAATTTCTTGGTAAACATAAACCAGGAAAATCTTTTTCCTATGAGGAACCAATCCCTCTGGAGTCAACAGCCAAAACTGTCCTCACCACCGTAATAGCGTCTCCAGGACAGGGGACAAGCCTGCTGCCCAAGTCAGACATGCCCTGCAGATAGATTTGTTTTGAGTGATTCCTGGCTTTGTTTCCAATGTGCTCCAGTTGCCAGGATTTTAAAATCATAATATTTTATGTAAAGTTCTTGATTTTAAGTTTTTCAGCCAAATTCTAGGCCCATACAACATCAACTAAGTAGCTTTCATTGCAGAGCAGATTGCCGTGCACCGATCACCCGACTGCTGGTCCTCTGATGGCTCCCACCGCACAGGGCCCAGGCGGCAGGACTTGACCCTAAGCCTGTGCCCTGTTGTCTGCTGATCACAGCCTTTGGCAGCTGTTTGCTTCCAGCCAAGCTCCTGTCTGCATTTGAGAGCAAATTGCCATCGCGTCCTTCAGAGCAGCCCCATAAAAGCCTGGCACCACCACTCAGCTATCACTGCTATTATTCAACATTATTCTGAAAGTTTGACCAAGGCATGTAAACAATATCAAAGATATAAATATTGAATGGAGAAGACGTATTTGTAATCATTTGGAAATGATACAGTCATATATCTGGCTAACTCAATTCAAATACTATTAAAATAATTTCAGCCAGATGATATATTACAACATAAACATACACACATCAATAACTGGCTCATTTAATGCTAGTAATTAGAAAATACTGGATTTTAAAAATCCCATTCCTAATGATAAAGTGCTTGTTATGCAATAATTAATCTAATGGGAAAATGTTTGTACCTATAAGAATAAAACCATGAAACTGGAAATTGAGAGATTTTCCTAGTGTATGTAAGAGTTTAACACAAGGCAATAATGGCATTTTGAATTGAGGAGAAAAGGGTCAGATTGTTCCATAAATCATGGTGGGTTAATAAGTTAAATCCAACTGCAAAAAAAGGTTCAATTTCTAGCTGCAACCAATGCTCAGAAATGTATTAAAAGAGTTTTACATGAAAATAAAAAGGTGAATGTTATATTCACTCCCATGGAAGATCCTTCTAAGCTATATGAAACAATAAAGTGTTTGGATGCTTAAAATTTAAACAATCCATGCATTTAAAATTACCTTATTTAAGATAAAGAACAAACTAAAATAAATTGGCATCATGTTAGAGTTGATCTATTGATTATTTTTGAGATAATAAAAGATAAGAACAACAATAAAAATAAATATTTAAATTAGAATTTGCAATAAAAGGGGAAAACAGGAAAGAATACATTTTATAAATCTAAACTCACCATAATACAACAGAAAAAAATTATACCTTAAATTCATATCAAGTAAACATGATTTGTTTTTATGACTCTATCACTCACTTATTTCAGAACCACCTAATGTTTTCTGATTTTTGTCCATTCTATTTTTTTAATTTCTACTTTTCCTGAACACAATAATTGCTTGTGGATCAATGTTTGATTAATTAGTCAGATCTTCATTTCCTTACCTATCCCCTTTCACTTTCCACCTAGCGTTCCTTTATTATTAATTTCAGCTTTCAGTCCTTTAGTGAGGTGGTGGTTTGGGCCATACCAGGTGTTAATTCTCAGAGCTATTTTTATTTTGTGACTGCTATTTTTACCTCTTTTGACTTTACTATGTAATATGTTCTCTTATCTCTTGAAAAATGATATTGGTCGTTTATGGTTTATGCTTTCTCTACTTCCTGTGATTTCTGCACTCTGGCTTCCTTTTTTCTTTGCTGTTTTGGTCTCTGGCTGTCATATTAGTGGTGTTCCTCACATGTCCTGGGGATCTCATCTACATGTTTGCACTGTTCAAAAAGCTGACAAGCTGATTGGGCACTCGTGGGCATGGCGGATGGAGCCTGTCAAGTGGTAGGTGGTTTGTGAGTGAGGGTGCAGTTAACAAATGGCCAGTAGAAGGTTTTCTTTTGGGGTCATTAAATTTCTCCAGAAGGTAACCTTCCAATCACCTGCCTTGTTTCCAGAGTTCTGGAGCCCAGGGAAACATCAGCAGGTCACCAGCAGGGTTTGCCCCATTGGTCTCCTTGGCTTCCATGCAGCACCATCTATACCTACCTGCTCAGTGCCTGGGCCCACTCCAGTTTTGGGACTGAAAGTGCATTTTCTCCAGAGTGTATTTCTTGTCTCAGGCCCATGGGATATGGAGTTAGGGATCTATGATGAATATTCAGGAAGCAATCTGTGGGTCTCATTGCTCCTCATAAATGTATTCAGCCAACACTGTAATCTACTGTCCCCCTCGGGGTGGCAGAGGCCTCCCATTCCCGAGACTTCCAGGGGTCCAGCGGATCAGTCAGCCCCCTTCCTGTTGGCCTCTTTGGACTAAGGCTTCATGTGCTATCCTGCCAGGTCAGCACCAATTGTCTATCAGTTTCGTAGCTTCTGGAGTTTGTTAGCATCTCTACTTTGCTTTTCTTTCCAAGCATTTTTAAAAATTTTTTATTCTCACTTTTATTTTACTAACAGTTTAGGAAGTTTCTGAGGTAAACTCCTGGGTTCAGTCTGACATGTTCAGTTTTAGTTGAGAGTCACAGCTACAATAAAAAGGGCAATTATTTAAAAAATCATAGGAGATATTGAGAGTCATCTATGCCTAAAAAGGAGCTTAAACACCATCTGTTTTCAACTGTTTACTGTCAGTGTAGATAACTTGGACAGCAGCTGAATGAATCCCCAGGCATATTCGGGTTGCTGGATGCTCCTTGGGCTCTCCATGCCCACCTGCGGCAGAGGCCTTGCTGTCCTGACTGTAGGACCCGCCACCCTACTCCCACAGCATGCATGCCTGCACCCCAGTGCCTGGGTGTCATCCCATTTCCCCAGCCTCTGTATCACAGCTGACTGGGCCAAGAAGTGGGTCAGATCTAATCTGGGCAGGAAGTCTCTCCCACAGGAATTTGGAAATGGGATTCAGAGATGCTACCTACTCCGAGACAGTCTTTTAAATAAAAAGCAGAAAACTCAGGCATCGATAGTCACCCAACTTCTGGACAGTAAACAGAAGTATTTTGTTAACCCTGTGCATGCTAAATAAAAAGACAGTAAGTGTATGGATGTGACTTCCTGTGTCACACATCCTTTACCTCAGGTACATCGCCCCTAAATGGAGAGCTTGCCATTTCCACCTGTTCCTTAGAGAAAGCATTTGATGACACAGCGTTTCAACACTGGTAGAGCCAATAGGCGACATCCCGTGTCACAGCACAATTGATACTCCCTGTACCCTGAGAGGGACACCTGAAGATAGCTCTTCAATTCTAGGCTGTTGTGGCCTTGAAATTATAGTTGAGATAAACCCTTTGCCAAGGGAAGCGCTCCAAGAGATGGAGGCAGGGAAGGAGCGAGGGAAAGCGCTGCGGTGTGTCTGTCCACGCACCACTCCCCACGATGAGTGTAGTCATGGTGTTCTGAAAACACGTACTGATTTTTTTTAGATGCTCTTTAAACAAAAGACAGAAACTCTTGCAAGGAAACTGAAAGTTGTGAAGCCGGATTACAGGGAGACAAATTGAGAGGGAAGTCAGGCGAAGGAGGAGGCCTCACGTGTAGGAATGTATGAGAAAATACGGAAACAAGCCACCAAGGTCCCGGCGCAGTTGTGTTTTGAGGATGGTTGAGGGCACCTATGACAGAAACCTTTAAGGACAGAAACAACAAAGACAGAAAACACCCAGTGTGGCTGTTCCCTGCAGCTGCCCTTCCGCATCTCCTTCTGGGTGGACAAATAGCTCCAGGGCCGCCTTTCAAGGGTCAGCAGGTGGCCGCCAAGGCTTTTGGTAGCTCCCCTGGACCTTGGCTTTAGGAGCATTCAGAGCCTTCCCAGTGACTCCCAGACACCACGCGCGAGCACGTGCTGGACGCTTCTCTGCGCTTCCCCTGCGTGGGTTCCACCTGTCTGCGGGAGCCAAGAGAGGCCAGGTCGGGACAGAGGGGGAGAAGCCTGCTGATTCCTGAAAGCAAGAGAGAAGGGAAGGACAGCTTGCGAACCCGGACCTAACGGCTTATTGGAAAAAGCTGGTGCTCGGGGTTTCCTGGGCTCCTGAAGGGGCTAGAAGGGGCAAAGGGGGTCCTGACCAGCGGCCTGCAGCTCAGTCCCACGCTTTCACACACACGGCTGCAGGCCAAGGGGAAAGTCAGGCAGTGGAACTGGTGAAAATTAAGGAGGGAAATGAATGGGACATATGCATTCTGGTCTTTTCAGCTAGCTTATCGCGACAAAAACATCGTGTATGATCACATGTGGGTAGACTGCTATCTCGTGCTCATGGGCTCCCGCGGAAGCCATCCCCGCCCTCACCCTCACAGAGAACGCAGCAGTTCCCTGCATTTCTCCATACTATACCACGCCTATTGATGTGGCGTGTGGTCACGGAATACTACGTGGCTGACTCCCTCGGTAGGTCATGAACTTCCTAAAAAAAAAGAGAGAGAGAATGAAAAACTTACTTACCCTTGAATTATTAGCACTTAACATAGTGCCAGCACAATCCATGTATTCAATGATGAACAAATAAACGATTTGCATGTAGAGAAAAAGTTCATGTTGGGGTTCTCCATCTTAATTACCTAAAATATTTATAGCCCATAAGGTGGAAGAGAAAACAATGCCCATTCAAATCACAGCACCAACAGAATACCTGTGAATCTATTCCAATATCCAGTGCAGGGTGTAGAAGAAGTGAAGATTATTAGATCTGAATTCAGAGTCTACCTTTTTAAAATAGAGGCCAAGCGAAAGCTCCTCAAGCCTCCATTTGCTTATCTGTAAAATGGAGCATTTGGAGGATGATAAGATTAATGAAATAGTATCGTGAAATCCTTCTCGTGTTACCTGGCTCCCAGCAGAATCTAATAAATACTCAATCCTATGTAAGCAGGAAAATTCTTCACTAAAAATTGTAAATGGTTATAAGCAACAGAATCTTAATTCCTCCTCCATTTAAAAAATAAGATATTTTTGTGGGCTTGGAAATTCAAAATGTATGCTGGTATGTTAACTTTAACTGTAATTGAGAGTAAGGAACCAGTTACGAGTTGTTTGGCAAGACCTTTTATGCTGAGATTATGACTTTCTTAAAAAAGGGATTTCTATAATTCAGGAACTTGAACAAAACTCCATAAATACATAATGAAAGACTGAAAATGTAGGAATCAATCACCTGACGTGGCTAATAATTTTCCTGGAGAGCAGGGAAATTTTTCCCTAGGAAAATATTACAGCCCTCTTCTCAGTGCCCCAACTAAAGATAGTGTCAGACAGTATGCAAAGATGAGGGTGACTCTCAAGGCCGTCCTCTGTACTTGTGATTCTGGTTCGTGGTGACACCTGAACTCAGGCAAAGCACATGGGTCACATATGGAGTTTTCACTCCATGAACTACTCTGATTTCCTAAAGGTCCCTCGCTTCTGATCCCATCTACCTTACACAAGTCTGGATCGACTTGTTTGCCCCTAACAAGTAAATTTCCCTATCTCAACAATCAAGAAACGTGGCACTGACTCTAACCAGCTTTGCAAAATGTACACTTTATGAACCTTTTAAAATTCTTTGCATTGTTACCTTTTCATAGAGACTTAAAAATAGACAATCATTAGTATCTCTTTTGATTCAAAAATGGGAAGATTATTCTACAAGTTGATTGTCCTTCAGGAGGCTAAAACATTCAGAAACTCAGAGGAACTGAGCAGAGTTCCTGGGCGGGGGTCACCCATCAGTGCTGGGAGCCTGCTATAGTTTATATCTAGATTCCTGCCCCCCAAGCCGCATGTCCTCACAGATGAGGCCTTTGAGAAGTGATTGAATCTTAGGCTCAGCGCGAACTTGCTGTTAGGAGTTGAGGCCTGATTGAAAGAGGCTGGTCACTGTGTGTGGCCTGGAAGATTATCTTCCCTTCCCAACTCCTTTCTTCTCTCCCCTGCCTGCTTCCACGCATGAGCTCTTTCCCCTCCGCCATGCCCTCCGCCAGGCTGCTCCACCTTGGAGCCAGCCAACTACGGACTGAGCACTCTGTGACCTGTAACACTCTTTTCCTTTGAGTTGCAGATTCTAGGTATTTGTGTCAGTGACAAAAAAGTGACTGAGACAGAGCCTTGCAGACCTCTACAGACCATCCCTCCATCTCAGGGGGCTGCGGTCCGAGCTCCAGGCTCTGGTTCTGTGAGCACAGGACCCTTAGCACCAATCTGCCCTTCCTTTCACTTCGACTTCTCAGTCTGTTCCTCTCTCACTTCTCTCCCCCACCCCATTCAGTCTCTGGACAAAATGACTTCATCATCTCCTCTGCTCCTGTGGGTCAATGTCCCCGGCCTCAATGGAGGCCTCTCTGTACATTCAATCTTCCTTAAGTGGCAGATGCACCAACCCTGGAACGTCCTTCCCCTACAAGCTGCTCACAGAAACAAAAGTGGGTAAGAGTCCTAGCCAGCACTGGGGAGGGACGCGGGATCCCCAGCAGCTGGCCTGTCTGTAGCTGTCTGTGGAAGCTGCCTGCAGTGTCACCAGGCTGTGCTGTCTGTATGGTGGGAAAGTTCTTGCCGTCCTGTGACAGGAAGTGCAGATGTCTAAATACACAAACACCCCACCCCAGGGGGCGAACATCAGCCAGAAAGAGCCCTGTTTGCCTCAAAAACCAACCCGTGTCTAGAAAATGTTGCCGATTTACTGACCAGAAGAGAATTAGATATAAAGAGGATGTCTGCCTCTCCAGTTAGGGCAAACAAATTATGAAGGACTGCGTTTTAAAATTTCTCCGTGTTTTAAAAACTGTCAACAGAACATAGTATTTTAGTCTTGCAGTGAGAGACTGTACTGGAATGTGCTCCAGCCCCTCATACAATGAAACAAGCCCTTCCAGGAGACAGGGCAAACCCTCCCAAGAGACAGGGCAATTGGGCATTTTCCGATAGCAGGAAAGCTGATTTGTTTATCCTACTAGAGAATCAGCAGGTAAAAAGTAAGCTCTTTACATATAAAACTATATTTTCAGGAAATTCAAAGAGGGAATAAAACCCGCACAGTCTGAGAAATCTGTATAGACGCCTCTGACTGTAGACCTTTTCCTTTAAAAGGATGAAATAAACATTGGCTGGAAAGGGCGATTCCATTTCTCGGGGTCAAGGGAAAGGCAGGGAATCCATTCCTCCAGGGTGTGCAGGGCTAGAAGGTGTTACAGGCACAGGCCACACTGTCTGCTGTGGTGCTCGTGACTGCACCGCACGTAGCTTGCACGACCACGCGCTCTGCCCAGAGGAGCAAGTCTCCCCCAGAGGGCACAGAGCAAGGCCTGTGCCACTGCAGCGGCTGGGCCCGTGGGTGAGTACTGAGGTGTCTCAGGAGCCCGGGAAGAAATGATTTTCACTGCATTAGTACTAATGAGTCAGATGGAACTGGACCGTTTAGCCCGTGTTAGCAGTGAAGGAAACGACTTCAGCAGGAGAGTATGAGTATTGATTTTTAAAAAAGACCAAGACATAAAATTCACATCAGGTAAGCATCAAAGAAGATTCGCTCTCTCCTTCTGTCTCTGTCTCTGCCTCTCTCCTCTCCCCTTCCTCTTTTCTGTGTAAGCAGCAAGCTTCTTCTCCCTCTTCCTTGTATATAGCTTCTCTTGATACATTGACGAGACAGCTTTGTTTAAATTTTTTTAAAAAAAAATCTATTACAGCTGGAGATTTAGCTCCGCAGTGTAAGAAGCCTGGCAAGAGTGAGGTCGTGAGTTCGATCCCAGGTACCAAGAAAAAAAATCCATTGCAATGAAAGCCGTATGGCCACGCGCCTTTCATTGCCTTTCTTGAACACACTCAGTGCATCGGTCTTGCCACTGGCTGAAGTAGCTCTGGAAATCCTCCCTGTCTTCATTTGTGCTGTCACAGTTGCCTTGACATCCCGAGTCATTTCAAAACATTGACCTTTCACGGGCCTCTTGATCTGGGGGCTGCAGGATCTGGTGAATCGGGGTGAAACCCTGCGATGCCGTCAGGAGCCTTCCCTCTATGGACGGCTCTCGGTAGCAGCGTTCACTGCATTTTTGATCACGCCTCATAAAGACGCACAAAAAGGCTCCAGAACTGCTCCAGTGTGTCGCAAACAATGGTGCAGTAAGTGTGTTTAATGCGAGGGCCAGCGTCTCGGGGAGGAAAACTGACAGTGCATCTTTCCCTGTGATAATCCGCAGAATGTCAGCATTCACCGTGTATTTCGGTCACACCTCGTGAGTCTCCAGACCCCGCCCAGTGGGGCTCCTCTCTGCACACCCCGGTGCCTGCTGTGCGCGCTTCAGCCCATTCAGAGTTGGGTCTGCAAGGACAGAGCTTTGGGGACGAGCCCTTGGAGGAGCACACGCTGACAGCCTGTGAGCCTCTGAGGGCCATTTTTCCTCTGCACCTCATTAAATGTTGCAGCACCGTCCTTATCAAACCCCTCCGATCCTCACACAAAAGCCATTTATTTGGCCGCGGACGGGCGCTTATTTATTTGGAGTCTGCCGCATGTTCACTGGGTGCACTAACACTCCCCACCCCTCTCCTGGAATGCTTTCACTTCAAAGGAAATCAAACTGCTGGGGACAGGGAGGGAGCTTTAGAGACTCGCCAGTCTCTCCATGATTTTCTTAAAGAAACCCCCAAGTCCTGCCTGAGCTTTGGAGATGCCTTCCCAGAGGGTGTTGCCTCCTGGGGCTCCTGGCCTGACTCTGCGGCTGGCTGCAGCTGCCTCGAAGCCCCCGGTGGTCAGCGTCGCCTCGGGTCCCCAGTGTGAGTGGCCAGGAGGGAGTGCCTGGCCGCACTTCTCCCGGAGGACACGAGGAGGCAGTGCGGGAAAGCAGGCCGGCAGACAGCACCGTGCACCCTTCACAGTGTGTCCTGGCCCTCCCTCCGTCCTCCATCAGATGGCACACCTGCGAATTTTAAAGGAAAGGTCAAGTTGCCTGCAGTGTGTCTGTGTGCTTAGGGACAAAAACACTCTTAAAGTGACAAAACCCAGCAATTCTTCATGTGAAGCGTGTCTGTGTTGCCTAATCATCCACCTTCCTAACACCCAGCGCAGGCCTCGACCTGTCTCCTAGCTGAGCCTGCCCACCGCACAGCGAGTGCGGAGCGCAGGAAGCCCGTCGTGTGCCCGCCTTGCCCACGGGGCCTTCAGATGCCCGCAGAGGAGGACGGGCTCCCGCTCCCCGGCTGTGTGCACTAGGCGAGGCTCGCTGAGCCCTGGCCAGGATTCAGGCGTTCACTGGACTGCACTCGAGTTTAGACAGGAATCAGAACCCAGGTCTTGCAGACTACTGCTCACAGAACTCTCCAAGGGAGAGACTTAGGAAGCCTTCTCTTCGCTCTGTCATGGCGGAAAACAGGACAGGAAGTCTAGGGCCGCATCATAAGGCTTACCCCAGGTGTAACTCTGAGTTACACCCATGTATTTGGACTGAGCCCCCCTTTCCCTCCCTCCAGTTGTTTGTAAAACCCAGCCTGTGCTGTTGACCTCCACTGGGTTAGCATCAGCCCCACCTCTTCTCCCCTGTCTACACCTTGAGCCCTCGAGCTCTCAAAGCAGGGAGCACCTCTTCTCTAGAACTTCCCAGCCCCGTCCCTCTGCAATCCCGTGGGTCTTGCTTGCAGTCTTTCCCAAGAGTTTCCAAGCTGATGCCCATTCTCCATCTCTTTGCTGTTCTAACCTGTGTGCCCGTCACTCCTAGACTGACCATCCGCTATCATTGTCCCAAGACCCTCTCCAGGCCATTACCACACAGCTGGGCACAGACTCACTTTCTACCCTTCGGCACACTTTGGCCGCCCCAGCTCTCCCCACAGAGGCCACGCACTCTCCTGCCTTGCTCATTTATGGTGAACTCCTCTCCTGCTAGCAGCACCTCCAAACACTGTGGTCCCCAAAGTCTAAGCCCAACTCTGAGTCTTCATGAAACCCTTCCCACCTTACCCAGAGACAAGTCATCTTTTCCCCCTGAAATTTCCATTTGCAGCCCAGTGCCAATTGTTTTCTAAAATTAGTTGAACACAAGTGGTACACAAAGGAAGAGCTACCCAGAGCCCCTCCACTGGGAGCCGCCTCTTGCAGTGCAGTCACTGGTGTTCGTGTTGATCTTGCTGTGAATGCTGAAGGGCAGGACTCGGGCCACTTCCTCTGAGTTCACACCAATTTTGCATATTTGCCCAGGAAGCATTTTTATATAAGTAAGTTCATAAACACAGGGCTGTAACGTAAACCCAAATGAACCTCCCCCATTCACCTTTCCTCTGAACTAGACACAAAATACACTAAGTTAAAGTCCTGTCACTCTTTACATTAATTTTAATGTGTGTCAAGCATTGTGCTGTATGCTATGGTACACAAAACAGGTAGGGTCTAAGTACTAAGGAAGACAGATAAATGTGCAAACTGCAATGGGACTGTGAAAGCATGCAAAGTAGGTGAAGTAATCAGAGAGCGGTCATGAAGACCAGAAGGATCGTGACTAGCGGGGGTCTACTCCGTAAGAGCTGAGAGCAAGGGATGCATGGCATTTGCTAGGAATGGCAGGAAGACAAGCAGATCTAGGGTTCGATGACTGGATGGAACAGGAGCCAGAACCGGGTTGGAGAAGCAGCCGAGGACTGGGCCGTGTGGGTCTCTAGACCCAGTAGCAAGCGGGTTTTCTTTGAAGTCTGTGGGAAGCTTTTACATGGTTTGATCAGTCGGGTACCACAATCCTGGGTTTAGACCCTTTGTGCTTTTAGGTGATTCTGACTATTGTGGGGAGGTGGAGAGGAAGGAAAGCGGAGAGCCTGGTGAACGGACCATTGCAGAGGCCCCGAGCTGGGGCAGCACTAAGGGTCATGAGGCAAAGAAAAGATCCCAGGACCATGCCCAGGTTTCTGGCTTAGCAGTTGGGCACAGAGTGTTACTGTTTCCTAGACTGAAAGGACTAGAACAGATTTGAAGGGAAAGATACCATTTGGCTCAAATTGTAAGGCCATTTTGAATTAAACTCATTATGACAAATATTTAACATGTGTTTTTGAACACCTGTTATATGTCAGATCTGTATTAGGTGCTAGAGTAAGACAAAATCTTTTAGCTTTCCCTGTACAATGAAGAATGCCACCATCATTTTTTAAAAAATTTAAAGCACAATTGCATCACTCACCATTTTCAAATGAATCTTAGGAATTTATGGACTTCAAGTCCAAATCAAGTGTACAACACTTTGAAAACCGCTGTTCCCACTTTGCTCTCAGGGGTCTGGCTCTTGATTTTCCCTAACCATGCCCAGAGTGTCCAGTCTGGTCCCCAAGGGCTACTTCCATGGCCGGGCTTCTCAGAGCAGGTACTTTGTGTTTCTAAAGTAACTGCTTTTAAGAGGAGGTTGAGGTTTTATGGTGTTACCCTATAACCTATTAAGAAGAGACACCCAAAATTATCTTACTGGGAAAACTATTTCAAATCATAGTTAAATCTTCTTATTTCAGTCCAAATAAAGCTTGTACTCTAAATATTTTCCTGTGGATTATGATCAAATCATTCATGATAATAACCTACTAAGGGTAAAGGGAAAGAAATGCTTCTCGTTTTCCTCTTTTTAATATTTTACCTAACCTTCCTTGGCATATTTACAATATGTTATATAATCAAATACATTACACATTCATTAACTGGCCATGTGTGGAGAACTCAGACCCTGAACTCAAGTTAATAAAATACTCATAAATTAAAGTTTGGCCACAAGATCGACTGACAATTTATTGATAGCTCTCTTAAAATTCCTGCCTATGCCAGCTCAAAGTATCACATTGTTAATGTATGTGATGATATTTTGCTTTCTACTTTGCTTTATACCTTGTGCACTTCAAGGATCTCCCCCCCCCTTAATCTGCCCAGAATTAGATTCACTGATGTTCTGAAGTTTAGTTTCGTGAAGTCACATACTAATAGGCACCGTTCTCGTGCTGGAAATACTGCTCTCCTCAGAAAGCAGTTTGGGTTTTCTGAAAGCCTCCGTGTGTCAGTGTCCATCTGCGTTCGCTGAGGGCCAGCTCCGGCTAAGAGGCCATGGTCACAGACCGACCGTCTCACCCGGCTTCTGCCCTGCTAACGTCCGATACACAGCAGTCATCTGTCTCCCTTTGATCTTCAGCTAACACAAGCCCTTTCTCACTAAGTTGTCCTCTGTGGCTTATTTTTGATTTTTAAACAGTTTGGACATCTCTAAAAGTGGAGTGAGACTGACACAGAGATAAGGTGCCAATCAATTTATTAAGTGATTCTGTACAAAAATGGCAGATTTAACATGACCCTGGAGCAGGGCAGATCCAGCCCACCAGAAGCGTGAAGAAGGCTGCTCATCTGTCCTTGTCTATCGCGGCTAAGGACATCTCCTTGGTGCCCTTCTCTGCAGCAAAGAAATGGCAGAAATGATGGGATTTTTTGTTTTAAAATGTTTAATTCATGTCTTGTTCCGTTGTATTTCACTACCTTCAAAATAATAAAAAATTTTTTAAAAAATTTAATTCATAAACCTTAGTGGCACCTCTTATTTTTGTACTTCTTTATCTAGAGGAATAAAGAAACAGGGCAGTACGTGGGGACTTCTGCGTGTCCTTACAAGAGACTTGTGTCCTTCTAAGATGAGACTTCCATGTCTTATGAGCCATTAAATGTACTAAACTTATTATAACCACAGTAAATAATTTTCAAAGAGAGAGAAATGAAATATAAAAGGTAAATACGCTCATTCATTTCAATCCAATACAGCCCAGCAGCGGCCGAAGATAAGCCAGCCCATGAGCATGGAATGTTTTCAGAGTTTTGTGTTTCAAAGCAAAATACACGAGTCTATGAAATAACAGCCATGATTGCCTTATTCCTTATTCCACCTGAATGCCAAAATGATAGGTTACTTTGAAATGAAGTAACAAAAAAATTAATATGACCTTTCAGTAATGTTGTGCCTAATAAAACATGTAACTTTTAGAATGAATGGGCCTGACTCTTGCACAAGACCAATTTTACGTAAAGTAGACTCAATCATCCCTGTATCGTAAGACCAAGGAGCAAATGTAATTGAAGGCAGTCGCCTGTCAGCTAAGTAGGACAAAAAGACTAAAGAGGCACTGTCATCTCAGATGGAATGCCACTGTGATGGTTGCTTTTTTGTGCTTATTTAACTAGACTAGGCGAGGTCCAGATAACTGGCAAAACATGCTCACCTGTGGGAGTAAGGGTGTTTCTGGGAGGGGTTAGCGCTGGATTCAGTAGACCAAGTAAAGGCTTCCTTGCCAGCTTGGGCATCATTACCCAAACCAGTGAGAACCCAAATGCAGCAAAAGGTGGAGAAAGAGTGAATTTGTTTTCTGCTTGAATTGAGACACTTGTCTTCTCCCTGCCCTTGGGTATCAGTGCTTCTGATTCCTGGACCTTTGGATCCATCTGGGCCCTTTGTTCCTTAGGCTGGATCAGCGCCACTGGCATCTTTGGGTCCCCAGCCTGCAGATGGCAGGTTTGGGACTTCCCAGCTTCCATAATTAAACTGCCAACCCCATATAGCAGACCTTTTTCTATAGATCTCATCTCACGTGCTTCTCTCTGGAGAACCCTAATAGCCACATATATGGGAAAGAAAAATTTCTAAACACGAGGAATGATCAGGGAAATAGTTGGGGAATATTATGTAATAAAAGTCAATTGAGATGGGAACTACGACATGACAAGGCCCCAGAGATGAGACAAATAATTGAATTTTTATTGACCACTATGTCCAGAGAATATGGATTATTCTGGTTCCCAAGGACAGAGGTTTTTCAGGCCCGACACACTCCATTACCATTTCCCGTGTTACACGTAGCTCTTTTTCGTGTGTCAAACTGTATTCTGTTCCCACATCCAAAAGAATATTTCAATGCCAACCCCAGTAGCACTGAATGTGACTATTTTTGGAAATAAGGGTTTTGCATAGGCAATCAAGTTAAAATGAAGTCATTAGTATGAGCCCAAATTGAATGTGACTGGTATCTTTATATGACAATGACATTTGCATACAGAGATGTAAGACCACATGCACATGCAGCAGAAGGCAGCTATGTGACTGCAATGAGACATCTCCAAGCCATGTACATCAGAGAAGGCCAGCAAACACCAGAACTGCAAGAGGTGAAAAGGGACCCCCAAGAAAGTCAGGAGACTGTATACCTCCTAAATGTGACTCCTAAATGTGAAAAAGAAAGTTCTTAACTGAAGTCACCCAGTTTTTGACACTTTATCCTAAGGAAATGAATGTACTCTCTTTGCCACAATCGTGCCAGCCTAACCACCAGCTAATGCCCACCAAACTTGATCTCTGGGCAAGAAAATTGATAGTCCAGAAGATACCATTGAATGGAGCTGTCCAGGGCCAGGTCTAGCAAAGTGTTTGTAGAATGTCTTCTGTCCATTCCAATCAGGTGGTCTCGCCCTCCTCTGACTGTCTACCTACTGGTGAGCAGCCTACAGGCAAAAAAAGATGAGCGGGGAGTGTGTGTGTGTGTATGTTATTGAACAGGGAAAGAGAACAGGCTTGGGATTGGATCTAGGAGTTTGAGTCGAATCATTCACCACTTACATCACACCCACTGCCTCCACTTATGTGGACATGGCACTTGTCTCACGTTAGTGACTGTGTGCAATACTCTTACAGATGTAGCCACAAACAAGAAAAAGAAACCGCATCGCAAAGGTGGTGTTCTGGCCTGATCTCCCACAAACTCATGCAAACAAACCCTTACTAAACAAGCCAATCAAGACCATTTAGTCCTGCCCAGGCTGAAACTTTGAAAGAGCTCAGCTCCATACATGATTTGGGATGATTTTAACAGCCTTTCAGTGAATATTCATCTTCTATAGACACTTTAGTCCGAATAAGTCAATTTCCAATTTCTCAAAGCCTGACCTAAAAAGATAAACCACCACACCTCCTCAAGAACTCCACGTGTGCTTGAGTGTGAGTGTGTGTGCATGTGTGTGTATGCAGGGGTGGAAACTGCACGTAAATTGTGCTGTGTGTAGCAGGCATTTCCATTGTCTGGCCTCCTATGGCAGTGCCCTCCTCTGGAAGCTGTTAGGATAAGAGCTGATGTCAGTGGTGCCACCCAAAGGTGCTGGCAAATTGATGAGCCTGTAAAGAGATTCAGAGGCAAATAGGGAAATGCATTGTTAATGCTATTAAATATTACTTAGCCTACAGCAAGCTGCATGTTCAACAGTTTAAACTTTAATTGCTAGCTGATGCAGAAACAAGGCTGGATATATGTAAATCCTATTGAAAGCTAATATCATTTCGGTTGTTCAGATGGATTAGCAGCCACTACAATTAGCAGCATGTGCAGCTAATGATATTAGGGGAAAATCCATCATGCAGCCGTCTGGGCCTTTAAATCTATAAAGAAGTTGAAGCTTTTCTCCACACTGAACCCCCTGCTGGGGAGTCCTGCCAAGTGACAGGGCTACCAGAGGTGTGAGCCAAGCAGAGCAGCAGAGTCACACAGCTGCTGCCTTGAGTGGCTCCTCTTTCTGTCCTTGACTGGCCATTCTAGGGAAGCACTTTATGGCCAATGTTGTCTCCTCCCCACTCAGAGATGCAATGCTGGGACATGGCAGAGAGGCCAAAAAGGTCCATCTTCTGTCGTGACCTGGCGGTTCGCTCTGTGTACTGTAGTCACGGCAGTGGAGGAAAAAGCAGTGTGTCCCCACATGGGGCCCTGTGGGAGCTACAGGTGAAAGTGTGCACTGGAATGTTATGACTCCATGCAAGGACCCCCATACATGTAGTTCCCATCCAAAACTTCCAGTGCCTAGGGCAGTGGGTTGGAGTTGTCACATCCTAAGTAAAATTTCTGTACCTGTTCTATAAAAATAAGCACGGATGATGTCCTCCGAGGTCACCAGCTGTAAGGTGGAAGGATGCATCCAGGACGATTCTCTCTCCTTGACTGGATAGTGACTCTTCCGTTGCTAAGGATTCACTTTCTGACCTCTAGAAATGTCACAACCAAAGTATCCAAAGTGAAAACTGCCTTGATTAGCGTATGAAACAATGTAGTTTTATTAATCTGATTCTAAAAGGCTGTTATCTTGTTAATTATAATGGACCAATACATGTCATAATAAAGATGAAATGTCACCTAAGAAATAATATAAATTTCCAATTTTGAAAAGAAAGCTGTTTCATAACCTAAACTCTAAGAATATGTATAACATATATAACCAATAAATATTAATATCTGACCTATGATACTACCTATCTTAAACAGATTTATCATTGATTTAAAATCTCAGTTTTTATCTGGTAAAAACTATGCATACTCACAAGTTGATTAGTATCACCTAGCAAACTCTTGTCTTAGTAGTATCACATGAAT
The DNA here is from genome assembly GCA_004027295.1 of Dolichotis patagonum. Classification (NCBI taxonomy): domain Eukaryota; kingdom Metazoa; phylum Chordata; class Mammalia; order Rodentia; family Caviidae; genus Dolichotis; species Dolichotis patagonum. The sequence continues at coordinate 124,604 of PVJX010001934.1, read as the reverse complement.
AGTAACTAGTAGTTTGTTTTCTGGAAGTGACAACACATGGAACTATTTGGAAGGTGTAGGTTTAAGAGCTGTGCCTATGATAACAGTTGTGTGCAAAGGTTTTGCTTGGCTAGCTGCACCCTTGTTACCAAGATGTAAGATGTGATGCACTAGAAATATATTTCACACAAGAAGCCCGTGCTACGCGAGAACGGCAAATGAGAGTCTAAGGAGATAAAGACCAAGGTACTGTTCTTGTTTCCCACTATTCGGAAGAAACTTCGGCCGACGTTGCTGCTCCTGGGTCTGCCCTGCTGGATCCCTTCCCACAGACAGCAGGCCTACAGGGAGGCCTACTGGTGCAGAGTGAAGATGATTTGTTGTCATAAGCAATTCTTTCATGCTATGTTAAGAAAGCCACGCTAGATAGGGGTTTAAACATGTCTACTGTAATGCAAACCTCTATCCCACTGCATGTACTTCTCAATTTTTTATACTGAGAGGACTTTAGAATTCGTTGAGTTGAAAGAGAATAGATAGCATTTTCCCCTGAAGCACTCTATTTCCTAACAAATGTGTCAGTATCGGAGTTTTACCCCACCAGCCTTGCTCTGCTCTGCACTGTGTTTAGAAGCACGCTTTTCCACTTCATTAAAGGAAGTGAGTTTCTGAAATACAGGAGGTGTCACATCCAGGAGTGATTTCATGACCACCTATGCTCATATGAAAAGCTATAACAGCCCTCAAACAAGGTTCACATTCATTAGTTCTTGAAGCCAGTAGGCATTTATTACAGAGGATGTTCTGAGTCCCAAACTCTCTCATATAAACATACCTCTCTACTGTTCTCGGGCTTAAGAAGCTTAGAGCATAGTGAGGGCAAAGCAGATAGCTCTAACCAAGATAGAGACAATTACAGACTGCACAGGCATGTAACTTAGAGTAGAAGACATCAGAGTCTAAAACAGAAAGTTAGATTCACTAATAAATCCCTCGATGGGGAGGACTATGATGCAGTTGTGTGGATTATTAAGAGAGACTGTAAATTCATGGGGTCTCTTTTCTGGCAGACTTTAGAACTGCATATGGTTTGAATTACATCTGCTGAGCTTTGAGTGTCCCAATAGCACCAGGCCCAGGAACTGCATGCAGACGAGGTAGCACTGACCCTGCTGTGTGCGGTCCAGTGAGGACGCGTGTACTCTGCAGCCCACTTCTCAGTCCATAGTGTCATCAGACATCGGCACCCTCCCTTCTCTTCCCAGAGGTCTCTCAGGCTTAGAGACCCAAGTTTATCTTCATGACTCGTGTTCATCACCAATCAGCTCATTTTTCATGACTCTAAATGATCTGGCTCAGGAATGCTGAGTGGTAAAATGACCAGAAAATAGATCCATTCCTTTTCATCTCCCTTCACTGTCAAAAACTTAAATGCAAAATATCTTGAATCCTGTCACTGGCCAGTTCTACTTCATGGTGCATGCAGAAGGAGATAAAAGAGCTTATTTTAACCTACTGTAGTCCCCTTTTATGGGTACTGCTCAGGTAACAAGTCTCATAGAAGGCAGACTAGATGTTGGGCAAAGTCATCTTTGAGTGGTGGGAAATAAATACAAAACAGGAAGTAAAGGTAACAAGTAACTCTTCCAGAAAGTCCATGTTCTTTGCACATTTGGAGGAATTTTTCTAGACATAAGCCTGGATCATCCTGAGTGTTTAAAGTGAAGTTTCCAATACCTCAAATCCAACATCTTCTAATAAACTTGTTTCTTTTCCTTTTATCTCCAACTTGCATCACATCCCACTTGTTACATAAGCTGGAGAACCCGAGTTTCCCTTTTACTCATTTCCTCACCTATTACATCCACTGGTAGACAGCTCTACCAATTTTCTCTCTTACATTTCTCTCTCAGCCACCTGCTCACTTCTTTCCAGTCCTACCTCCCCTCAATCTTGTCAGGCATCGCTTTCCTCCCATGCTACTGGCAACGGTCTTCTTAAGGGTTTCTTACCCCCAACCTTTTCTTAAATCACCTTCACATCCCACACCACTGTGGAATTCCTGAAGTACACTATTGCTTACAACTCTGTGCTCTTAAAAGGCAGAGTATGAAATCCTCGGGATGATATCCAAGACTCTATCCGGTTTGGACTCAAGATGCCAAGGAATTTTAGGCTCAGGTCCCATCTCCAGAAGAATATGAGTCTAAGGTGTAGCCAACCTGGATGGCTCCAGTCGTACTGAGAATCTTGTATTCCCACATCTCTATTTATCCTGGAGTGTGCTTCACTCACGTCATCACACAGCCTCCACTCTCTCGTGGTTCAGATCATGATCACTTCTCTGAAGCTGCCCCTCATCCCTCAGACCAACCACGCATCAAGCAGCCCTAAGAAGAACTTTAGACCCCAAATGTCCCCTGAAAATACTTCATCATTACTCATTCCTTCAGAAATATGCCGAGAGGGTCAGCTATCCAGCTGGCACCCTAATGGACTAGCACTTCAGAAATGAACAAATCCAGTAAGGTTGGTTTCACAGAACTTCAACTTCAGTGGGAAAAATAAACAAGAGACAAAAAAGAGGGTATCAAATCCATGAGTAAGCGCTATGATAGCTAGAGAAATGATGGGGATTTGTATATTAGTTGTTAAAGGGAGATTCCTCTTAGGAATCTTTAGAATAGAAATCAGTGTGGCTCAGGGTGAGTTTTGTTTTGCTTTTTGTGTAGTTCTGTTTTCGTATAGAACATTTTTGAGAGGAGAAGCTAGATCCTGATTGTTTAAAACTGTCATTCCTATTTCAGAGAATATCCTGGGAATCTCTGCAACAATAACAGCAAAACAAACTGATTTTATGTCTTGTGCCACAAGGAGCCAAAACATCCTTGTGGTCCTGGAGCAACATCTGCTCATCTCCCATGAGTCTGCAGGCCACCTGGGGTTAGATGCCTGAGCTGCACCTGCAGAGCAGGTTTTGGTCTTTTTTTCCTGTGGGAAAGGCACAGCTATGAAAGCAAGCAGCTCCAGGTGGCAAGTGTGTCTGTAACTCCACGTACAACGCGTCTGCTGATACCTCGCTGACCAAACTGAGTCTCGGCCAGGGTGCCCAGACCCCGGGGAGCCGTGAAGGCTGGAGTCAAGGATGAGTGGAGAGTTTTGCTGAAGTGCAAATAAAATATCTAGATTGTAATACTCATTAGTCACCCTATGTGTCATTTTAGACTGTCCCTTTGCATGCCTTAGTCTTAATAGTCTCACATGAGGTCATTTAACCAGATATCCCCCTAGACTCATTTTGAGCTCTATATTCTTCAAGAGCATTTAGTTTTGGAAAACCAGACGATATTTAGAGCAATTGGGCAAATGAACACGCAATTCTGTTGTGAAAATAACTAAAGTCTATAATCACCTTTTATAAATGTTTTATAATGGTGCATTGAGACAGGGTGATGCTGCCAAGTAGTGAAATTAAAAAAAGAAAAAATCCCCAAAGGGAGAGGGCCCCGTGGAGCTCAGAGAGCCCCTGCCTACCTCCACGTGCTGGCCTTCAGCTCTCACTCAGATGGCTGGACACCCACACACACGGAATTGCGTTAGTCCGCTTTCTGCGGGGCAAGTTCTAAGCACAAGAGGTTTATTTGGCTCACAGTTCTTGTCCGAGGTTGAGGGGAAGTTTCTGATGGTGGCTTTCCTGATGACAGAGTTCGAGAGCACAGGATGTCACATGGCTAGAGGCAAGCAGCCTGTGCGTGTATGCACGCGCGTCCTCTGTTTACTCTCCCTCTCTTTCGAAGCCGTCAGGACTCGATCACGTGGACTCTGCACTGATGACTTTCTCTAACCTCACTCCCACACAACTCTATCTCCAAACACGAGAGTCAGATGAATTTCTACCTTCCCAGTATCTTGCAGTGGAGATTCAATTTCAGCACAGGAGGCTTTGAGGGATACATTCAAACTCTGTCTAAACCCTGGTGGCCAGCACGAAGTATCTGTGCTCCAGAGTGGGCACCCAGATCCTAGGGCAGGTGTCCTGATGATCCCCTGCAGTGGCAGAGTGATTTCTCTTTAAGTGCCTCTGTTTTGTCATTTGTAAGAAGAGAATAAAAGAACAAACCTCACATTATTGGTGCAAACCAATAAGATACTAAAATAAGCTAAATAGGGTACTGAATAAAAACTTTAAAAGGGAAGCTGAAACCCAGTGTTCCGTATGTATCAGCCGTGTGCATTACTCTCTTAAGATATCTGAAAGACAGGTAAATGCGTGTTGGCATACATATGTATTCAGACATCCCATACGCCTGTGTGTTGTGTTACATGGATATGTGCATATGTACTATTTGATTGTATATAATGTATACATACATGCATATAATAATGTACAACTATTTGCATGAGACCTAACGGCCTTATTCCAGTCCACTTTTCCTGGCTTCTGTAGACATTTGCATTTTCAACCTCTATTTCAGACAATTCTAAGAATTCCCTGGTCTCTCCACTTGGTCGCCATTCTGGTTATGAGAACACTACAGACTAGTAGGTCATCTTCTTAGTAGATCTTCAAGCAGGTGGAGGAAGCCCCAGAAGGAATATATTCCAATTTATGCCCACAAAAGAAAGCAGTAGCTCTTTTTATCCTTCACTGCAGGCTTTTAGGCATCATGGGTATGAAATATGGCTGCAGCATTCTTTTAAATCCTTTTAAGTAGCAGTCACCCCACCCCACCACATACTATTAAACCCTTCACAGGTATCAATCGTCGGGAAGTAGGAAGAACTGCACTTTAAAAGGATTTTAAATAATGTCTCCAAGAAATATAGCAGCACATTGTTCAGCGGGGATTACTAGCCAAGAGTGTGCTAGAGGGGGAGGATTCTCTTTAAAAGGTCTTTAAATAATGGAAGTGTGTTACTTGGCAACTTACTCAGAATCATTTAAAAAGCAGATATCTCTGCAGCACCCATCCAGCAGGAAGATGTGCCTGCGAAGGGATCACAGCAAGGCAGGCCAAACGACATCCTCACACCCTTGACACTGCCATGACACAAAGATTGCAAGCTTCATGCAAAACAGAGTGCACCAGAGACTGACCTAGGAAAGAGGTCCTCCCCCTTCTCAGCTCAAGCCTCCTGGAGAACGTGGGAACATTTGCTCAGTGACTTTTAGGGACAAGCACACTTTCTGTGCTTTACGAGACAGTCCCAAGAAAAGAGACACTGCACTCCTATCTTTCTTCATTCCTTCATAAAACTGAAGTTGAAGTGTAACACCATCGTACTCTAAACAATTCACCCTCTGTTTTCCAGCTTCTGCATTTTCTACTCCATCCCACATGCAGTTTCATTCACATCTACAGGGTAGGTAGAGAAGAAAAGAACATGGCGTAATGCAGACATTAAGGGCTTTCAGTTTTAGACTCAGAAAATCCCAGTTTGAAATCTGACTTGCCAAGACCAGTGACTTTAGGAAAATGTCACCACCCCACAGACTCTCACCCGAGCGGTAGCAGGGTTTAACACGCGCCTGCTCCTAAGGCTGCTAGGGGTAAACGAGAGAAAGGTGCCGGCTGCCCTGTAAGTGCTCAACATGCAGCCCGGGAGGGCTGTGACCACAGACGTTCGTTTTCGTGAGCATGGCTTTGGTTTCCACGTGCACAGGACGAGCCTTATGTGCTTGGTGAGTCAGCAGTGGACTGACTGCTGACAGAATGAGGATGTGTTCTAAACACAGTTGTGTGTTTCCTGAAACCCGGGCGGAGGGAGGTTTCTTCTTGAAATAGAGGAATGAACAAGCAGTTCAGATGCTTCTGTGGACTTCCAGGTCCTTCAGGCTATTTTAGAGACCTCGAAATGATTGTGGTGGAGGAAATTTTTTACGGACCTCGCTTCCTGTCTTATCACAGAGGCAGAACATGAAATGGGGGAGACAGCTAGAAAGACAGGTACATGAGCAAGCCCACTTCTGAGCATTTATCAGGAGGACCTGAGATCAATCTGTTGAAAAGATACCTGTACTTTCGAGTTCACCGTGGAACTCTTCACAATAGCCATGATGAGAAGTCTGCCTAAATGTCAACTGATGGATGGATAAAGAAAATGTGAACAGTTATGTCCCATACAGCGATCACATAGGCACGATGGAATGCCATTTGGCCTTAAAAAGGAAGGAAATTCTGTCATTTACGACGACATGCAGCACATTAACTGAAATAAGCCAGGTGCAGAAAGACAAGAACTATATAATCTCATTTCCGTGTGGACTGTGAAAAAGTCAAACTTACGGAGATAAAGAATCTAAAGCTGATTTTCAGAGTGGTGGGGTTCAGGAGCGGTGGAGGAAGAGAAGGTATTGATCAAGGTGAAAAGTTTTGGTTAAACTAAAAAAGTAAGGTTTACTGTGTGGCAAGTGCGGTTACTACCAACCACATATTCTATATTTCAAACCTGCTAAGAGAATATATTTTAAGTATTCTCACCACAAAAGGGAAGTTGTTAATTAGCTTGACTTGCTCTTTGTACACATATACCAAAATATCACAACACACCCTTTAAACATGTACCCTGACAATTAGCATTTCTTAATTACACACCAATAAACAAAAAGCTCATGGCTTTCCCTTATGGCCTGGAAGCATTTCAGAAATAAGAAGTTCCTTTCCTCACTGGCTCTCACACTCGTTACATACTTGAGAAATCGCGACGTGCTAGGGCCGGGATCACAGACCACCCCAAGGAAGGACACTGGGTGACAGGTGAGTGGAAGTAATGTGGCTCCAATGATGTGAGGGAAAATGATGTTCCTCCAGCGTTCAGACAGTGGAGCAGGTCTTGTGTCATTGACCACAATGACAGAAAATCAAACTGAACCCCATTAAAGGGAAAAAGCCATCTATTTTCGTTAGGCCAGCAGGCACCTGAAAGCTGCTCTCAGTATGAAAAAATGGAAGGGCACTTGGGAAGATGGAGGTCTCTGTTCTAATGACTATGTTTGTGCCTCCTGGAAAGGCTGGATCTCTCTTTTAAATATGAGGGATTGATTTTGAAAATAGTCCCCTCTGCGGCGTTAGTTCCTTTCCTACCTTTCAATGACAAGAGGACATGATTAGGTGAGGACCTTTTCAGTTAACTGTGATGACCCAAAACGAGCGAGCCATTTTTAACAGTGAAAAGCTGTTGGAGGCTTCTACGTTCTAACACTTTAACTCTTGTATACTAAACAATAGTGCGACAACAGCAGACATCTGAAGCGGAGAAATTCAGACAGCAGAGAAATAAAGCAAAACAGGCATTTGAGACTTTCTTACAGCCTTCAAAGGAACTTTTAATAATATCACCGAGGTTCGGAAAGGAAAGATCAAATGTGCTCTTTAACTCCTTTCCAGGTGACTCTCCATGCATCTTGGCCTTTGGGTTCATTGCCTTGGGCGCAAACACAAATGCCTCTTCGTGCCTCATCAAATGAAGAGAAAGCCTAAAGCAGTTATCTGGGTAACTCAGGACCCCAAACATGTTACTTCAATTATTTATATGTGGTCTACAGAGAACTTCCAAGCACTGCTGGGACTTCACTATGATCAGTGGTGCTTGTTAGAAATCGGTTACTGTTATCATGACTGTAATTCTGCTTCACAAGCTAAAATGAAAGGGCTGGCACTTACACATCCCCAAACATAACACACAACGTATGCTTTTTCCTAGACATATCCTGATTTTAACTTATTTTTTAACTAGCTGGTAAACTTCTGATAATTCATGAACCAACTTAAGGTGAACATTTGATTTCTACCAAGAACCTCTTCCTGTACCTAGTTATGCTATATTCTCAAATCTGTCTTTCTAGCTTCTTATAAATATCCAGTAAGTGTGCAATAGTTGCTACAATAAAGTAAAGATGCACATTTATGTTCTCAAGGTGAGAGGCCATTCTTTGAAGGGTCAGCTCAAAGCCTGGCTCTCCCTGGGACTCTAAGGAAGACATGAGTGGTCAGAGTTCTTGGAAGTGAAGTGTTGTTGGCCATAAAGCACTTGGTAAGTGTGAGGAAGGAGGGAGTCATGGGCCTAGAGAACATCTTCAGAAGGTTCTAGAAAACTTGAGGATGACAAGGCAGGCAGAAGCCAGTTTTGGAGCGCTGTGTACCCAGAAACTATAAAATCACACAATGAGACCAAAGGAAGAGAAGAGGTCTGTACCCATGTTGGGTGGCAACCTTCTTGTGATGATACTGAGTCAAAGCGTATGACTCACTGAGATGCGGGCAAGATCCTGCCTTTGGCACTGGTGCTCTAAAAAGAGAGAGCTAAGTTAAAGAGCAAGAAATCTGCCCACTTGCCCCACACTGGATGGGCCGCAGAGCTTGCCTTCCTAGGCGGGGTGGTGGTGTTGACTCCAAGCCATACTAGGTGGGAAGGCCCGCTGCTTAAAACATCCCCGTGGCATCTCGATGATTAACTCAGCAGCTTGAGCTATTCCAAATGTTGCTCTCTTGTCGGAGAAAAAGAATAAATACATTGGGTGTGAGTGATGGCCAGCCAGGGAAAGCCGGAATGTTTGCTCAGCCTCAGTGTTCTGTGAGCTGAACAGCTTTGCAAAGCCGCTTTTTCTCCCCCACTCCAGATGTTCCTGAGGAAGATGCAAATGAGCATATTTTAATGTTGCAAAACTGTCAGATTCTGTCCAAGGAATCTAACAATGCCATCAAAATGAGCAAGTCTACCCTGGGAGAGGGATGTCGGGGTTGTCAGCAACCCCAGAGTCTGTGACACAAGGTCTCCTTTTCTTGTTTCACAAGAACACACGTTTCCCACATTGTCATAATTTATTTTGCTTTTTCTTGAATTCCAGCTCATGTCACCCCATGCTAGGACTGCTGGGACTTTGATCCTCAGGGTGGGCTGTGCTGCCCGATGAGCAGCCTGCAGAGCACAACATGTATGTGGCCTTGTCCAGCCGCTCACCGGCCTGGACAGGACCAGGTAGCGAAGCCAGCCCTTTCCCTTTGCTTTTTCCTCGAAGCATCCTTAGTGTGAGTGCAGGCGATGTCAGTGGTATCAAGAGGCCTTGTTCTATCAGGAGACAGGGGTGAGAGCTCCAAGAGCTCCGAGAGCGGTGAGAGCTGATGTCTTGGCAGAAAGCAAGGGCACTGCGGGATCTGTGCCTGACTGACTCATTCTGTGTGTGAGCGTCTGTTCTGCCCCGGGCTCGCCAGGACTGGGCTTTGAGGACATTTGACCAAGAGCATAAACAGAGAAAGTCCTTCAGATTTCAGCTAATAAAGAGTCCATGGATACCAGAGGGGGAAGAGAAGAAATCATACCTACAGGAAAAGGTATAAATGAAAGGGGAAATTTCCTCTAGCAGACCCAAGCCATGACTCCACAATGCAAGATGCATTACAATAGGAAGCTCATTCCTCTACATATTTATCTGCAAGTATTTGTGTTATCACCTCCTTTAGGAACTGTATGAAACTTGACTGCTCCACATTTCATCAAAGTTTTTAGCTTGGTAGAAGCATAATTTAGATTCAGTCTGTTAAGAATACCCAAAATGAAAGTTGAATCCATCAAATACCTGATTAGTTTTTGATACATTAGTTATAGTTAATGAACAATATTCACATATTACTATTCACTAATGCCCATAATCTATTTAGTATTTCTTAGTTTTGACTAAATATGTCTATTCTGTTCCAGAACAGAACAGGGTATCACCTTACATTTGGTTCTCACGTCTCCTGAGACTCCTCCACCTGTGGTATTTTCTTAGATTTTCCTTATTTTTAATGGTTTATCATTTTTCATGAGGACTATGCTCCTCAGGTATTCAGTAGACTATCTCACTATCAAAACTTCTCTGGTGTGTTTCTCCTTGTAGGACTAGAATTGGGCATTCCTAGGAGAGAGACCGCAGAGACACAATGCCATTATCACTTATACCAAGGTTACATACCATCAACATGATTTGTGACAAGGTGCTAGCTTTGATCAGTTGGCTGATACAGTGTTTGTTGACAATGTTTGTTAGGTTTTTCCACCTCAAAGTTGTTTAGTCCTTTTTCTCAAAGTATATTGTGGAAGGAAGTCACTGTACAGCTAAGAAGTGAAGAATGTGCTCCTTCTCTTGAAAGCTGAGTATTAATTTAGAATTCTTCTACATGAGAGATGTGTCTCTTCTTTCCCATTTATTAGTTCATTTGATCATGCATTCATACTCATATGAACACATGGATATTTACTTTATAATTTGGGGTGTAATCTGTGCTCCTTTACTGGTTTTCTTGCAATACTATTACAACTTTGGCCCTGAATGTTAACGCAGTGAGTTCCTGCGTTCCACTGAAATACACCCCTGGCCCCCACAACCACCGGGTTCTAGCCTTGGTCATTTCTCCAAGGAACCCTGAAAGCTGTCACTGAGAACACTGTTAGAGATTGAGGTCTGGATACCAAGAGTGCTGACTGCTATCAAATGCCATTTATTTTAGGCTGTCTTATCTGAAGAAGCAAAAATGTTTGTTTCTACCAACCTGCATCTCTATACATACTTACAAACATTTCTATATGTGATTATATGTGTTAAAAATATGCACATTTAACCTCACAAAACTTCATCTATAAAAGATTAAGAATTTGAACTAAAAGACCTTTCAAGTCCTATTTCAGTTCAAGTAATATATGATATTATGGTTTATACTTTTATTTTTCTATCAAAAGAGAAAGAAATTCTCTAAACATCTGTTGACACAAACCTAGTACTACTGCATACATACAAATAGGTTTCTGTACATTATCTTACTCATCAAAAAATAATGTCCTTGTTTCCCTTTTTAGAATTTTTCTTCTTAATAGAAATTTAAAATTTAAGATCAGGCACATATTTATTAAACTATTGAATTATAACTGATGCTTAAAAATACGATTCCATGTCTGATCAACTTCAAGGAAATACTCCATATGCAAATTCACTCCACTATTTCCATTAAAAGTAGTTCACTGAAAGTTTATTTAAATAATGTACTCCCCAGTGCATTATAAATTATATTAACAAAAATGTGTGGGGCAGATTAATCCTCTGTAGCTACATAGACTGTATATTTTTAACAATCAGCAAGCACCATTCTACTGTCTACTTCTAGGTGACCAGTTCTGTGGGTTCCTCATTTGAGAGCGATCACATGGTATGTGTCTTTCTGAGCCTGGTTTATTTCACTTAGCATAATAACCTCCATCTCCATGGATAATGTGGCAAATGGTAGAATTTCATTGTTTTGTGGCTGTACAGTATAGTATCTGTGCTCCACTTTCTGCTATGGACACTTCATCAGCTACGGACACTTAGGCTGACACCGTAGGCTGACGCTGTTGTGGGTTGCGCTGAAATACACACGGTGAGAAGCACATCCCTGCAGCACGTGATTTCCTGTCCTTTAGATAGCAATTTGGATATCCACGCTCTTGGGATCTGGTAGAATAACACATCAACAAAAATTATAAATCTCATTTTCCGTATCAACTCACTCATGCTTTAGAGACCAAACTGTTCCCCACCAAGAAAAACGATGCCCTGAGGACAATGTTCTTCGTTAGGAGATAAATCTGTCTGCTTGTGTGATAACTGTATCTTGATTTAGGTGGAAATTTTAAAATAAGCACGCAAATTATCTGACGTATTTCCTACCAAATCTAGGCCAATTTAGTGACTTGCTTGACCTGAAGACTGTAATAAAAGTGGTGCTGTAGAAGCCCAAAGACTAGACCAAGAAGGATCGTGTAGCGTCTCCGTATTCTCCTAGGACGCTCGCTGTAGGGGAGAGCTGATCACCACTAAAGAGCGTTGGCATCTTCAGGCCACAGGAAGGCTCTAGGGTTACCACCTCCAGTACAGTTCTGGAGTGATCCAGCCCAGCCTTTAGATGCCTGTGAGGGGCATCTAGGTAAGTCTGGTCCCCAGTCATCTCTTCAACCTTTGAGGGTTCCCACTCAAGGCTCCAGACACCACTGGGGTGGAAACACACTGAGTCTCTTGTGCCCTGCTTGAATTTCTAACCGAGAGAAGCCATGAGCACAGTGCCATTCGCGGGGTATGTCACTAAGTTTTGAGGTGATGGTGTTATAATACATTATATCGGTGATCGTTTCCTTACCCTAAGAGCAGACTTTAAGATGAACCTTGACTGCAAGGAAATTATTTGAGAGCTCATCCTAACCTCAGCTGGAGTAGAGAATAGGGGTGGGCAAGAAAGGAAGGTAAACATCACATGTGTTCATGAGCAGGTTACCACTGCAGACACTGACACTGCTTACTGGGGCGATACCATAGAAAATGCCCCCACCTATGCTTTCCACCCCCTCCTGTCCTTCACTAGTTGAGAGGTGTTCAGCACGTGAAGATTCTGACATCTGACCTGCCCAGCACAAGTAGGAACTTACGAAGGGTTGAAAGAACTTAGACCCTTAAAAGGTGCAGTAGGCTTGGGAATGCTGAGTGCACAGGAGATGGAGGTATAGCCTCAGAGCTCCGGAGTAGGGATCAAGTTTCAGTCAACTGAAGATATCTGAGCCGTGGCTGGACTTCAGTTGTCTACCAGTGTTTGGAAACTATATTTGAAATTTTGCATGTATGATCACACATGTATTTTTCCAGAGTGGGAACTCAGGATTTTGTTTCAGCTTCTTAAAATGGTCTACGAGATTTTTAAAAAATAATAAAGATGAGTTGTGACACTAGAGTTGTACAGTTTAGACCCTCATTTTTATATCAGATAATCAGAATCAATAGGAATAGTCTTTATGCAACAATAGATATATAGTAGTTGAACATTAAGTCTCATACAACTATATTAAATTATTATAACCAACAATTACAAAAAGTGAGTGTGACACTTAGCAAAAGAATTTTAGCAGATGAAGAAATCAAGAAATATTCAAGAAAAAGTAGTCATATTTCAACCGCTGCCAAGATATGTGGTTTTGTAAACAATAAACATCTGGTAGACACAGGCATAAATTATCTTTATTTATAGTCCAGCAGTGACACAGCTGAATACTTCTTTCCCCACCATATTAACACTTTTTATTAATGTAAGTTAATACCATGGTAACAACCATAATAGTGAAAACTAACAAAATCCATTGATATACAGAAATGCAAAGAGCAAGTGTTTTTTTCAGCATCAAACTTAAGCAATTTTTTCTCTTAGTCTATTCCCTTCAGAATCAAAGAAACCAAAGACCGGTTCAGGGAATGACCACCCAGATGATGAAAATGTGCCCCCATGATAGAAACCTGCCACACTATCGTGTCTGTGAGTTCATTGGTAGCAGAAGAAGGAGCACCACACTATGTCTCCAAAATCATAGCTTCCTAAGGACATTGTTTGACTAAAGTTCTGATTTTTTCAGTTCATTATGTCCGCCTTGGATATCGTTTAAATTTATGGGTGTTGGACTAATCTGTCGTTCACCAGCTTCTACCTGCTTCTCAAGCATTCTGTATGAATTCAAAGGCAGTAAAGCAAGCAGGTTCAAATGAGTGTAGATTACAACTCCCTAACCCTAGAACTAGAATTTTATACTAGTTTATACTAGTTTTATACTAGTAGTGGCAGAATTTCATACTCTAGTACTGTGAATGATACCATTTGAGGTCCTTTGATAAAAGATATCTGCCACATATGTCTGAACCAGTGATTTCCTTTTTAAAATTCATTCATTTTTTGTTAGTACATGTTTGCCATACATAATGATCATATTCATTGTGGGGAATTTGTGCCTGTACATAATATATCTTAATCATTTTCCCTATCCTCCGCCTCCTCTCCTTTCAACCCTTCTTCCCCTCCCCAAAGTGTAAATAAAGAGCAAAATGGAGGAGAGCTATTCCGAAGTAGGAAGAACTTTTTCAAATGGGAAGAGGATTAAGGGAAGAGGAAGAGGAAGAAGGGAAAAGGGATATTTAGAAATGAGGGAGAGTTGATGGGGAGAAGTGGAAACAGAGCTTTTGCAACAGTAATTGGTAAGGGCTACTTCTCCTCTTCTCGGGCCCCTGCACCCCTTCACTCGCAGATCAAGGTGCTCACCCACATATCGCTACCTCCATGTCTTGCTGAGAGCACAGCGCGGTGATGATTTGTTACTATGATGCCTGTAATTACTTCACTGTAGCATCTATCGTCATATGCTATCATTTCACTCTCAATGATGTCTCCCCCTTCTCAGAAAAAAATATAGCATTTTTCCCCTGAACATCTGCATTAGCACCTTTGTGTTTTCCTGAGTGAATTATAAAATGCTGGCTTCTGGAATCACTATTCAATGTGAATTAGTCCTGTTGGGGGCAGTGTACTGTACCTACCTGTCTGTCTATAATCTGTATACTTTAGTCAAGCAATATTCTTAGACTTTAAAGAAGTACTAAAAACAAGAATGTGTTCTCATGTTAATAATAAAAATTTTAGAATGGTTCTTCTAATAAATTTTTGTCAAAGTCATGTTTGAATTATTTATCACTCTGTATAGTATAATAATTTTCATAAAAATATTTGGTCTTACTTCATAAAAATTGAATATCACTTCAAAACATATAAGTACTAAATTTGTTTCAAATTATTAGACCACTTACTTATTGATAACATTGCCCCCCAAAAATTGAATTGCTAAGCATTTCAGTTATAGGCATATGACCATCTCAATTAATGATTAGAAATATCCAGCTGAAAATGTCTTTTTATTAGTAAAACAACAATTGTTTTATCACTTTAGTATCACACAGTGAGCATTATCTTCTTCCTGAATTCCAAGGTCACAGAATTACTTCAACTATTTGCATACCTGAACATCACACTGTATTCCAGAGATGCATAATTATTACCTGCCAATGAAAATCTAAAAAAAAACCTATTTGCCTATGCTGGTATAAATTTTTAACCTGCATATACATAAAGGATGATTAACTTGTACATAAAAATGCTAATCAGGATAATAAATAAACAATAAAAAGCAAGGTATAATGAACCTTTTCACCTGTCTCAAAGGGTTATGAGTAAGAAATGACATTGCTCAGTTACCTGTATAGAAACCAGACTAGGAAGAATAAAATTTCCAAATTTCCCTTCTCTAATGAGGGTAGGAAGAAAAAGTCAGAGTCTGGCTATGCTGGTAGGATTGCTGGGGCAAAGCTGAGGAAGGTGTCTTTCACCTCGAGTTGCAGAAAAGCAGAAACCAAGAAATGCACGAGGTCAAATCTAAGTGGGAAGATACAAAGGAAACCAAGCCCAAAGGAGTGAGGAAAACGTACAGTGCTAGGTCTTCAAGAAAAGATAAAAATTTAAAAACCAGCAGACAAGCCTTTCCATCAAGGAGAAAGGAGCCAGAATAATTAACCTCAGGTCAAGAAGAAGCAAAGCGTGGACCTTGGCGACTGCTGCACGCGTGCCCTGAGTGGTTTTCACGTATCTGTGCGTGGTTCACCTGCCTGAGTCAGCGCGGGCGGGGCACAGGTGAGCAGTCACGGAGCCAGGCTCTGGGTGCGAGCGTGCTCCACCTACCAATCAAGGAGGCGCTGGTGCGAAGGAAAACCAACTGCAAACCCCAAGCTGGATCAGAACGACAGTCTAGAAGGGGTGGAAGCAGACAGCAGCAGAGCATAAGCCTGCACAGAAGCCTGGAAGGAAGACAGGCTAGAATCAAATGAAGGAATACTGAGCCCCTCACTGCCGGTCTCCGCGTCGATCGCCCAGTCCGCCCTTCGCGTGGAAACTGCAAGAGTCAAAGTCTGATGCCGACTGCATTCGGAGACTAGGCGGATGCGTCTGTGGGATGCTTCTACTTTTCTCCACAGAACTGTAGAAGAAAGTTCATGAGTGGTAGAGAAAAAACTGGAAATCACTTAGATTTAATAATAGCATCACTAGCCTCAAAAAATCAGAATCCATTGAAATATGTACATTAATGTCGATGTTTCATAGGTCTCTATTTCCTGAGTGCCTAATCAAAGAGTAAAACGAAGACAGTAATTGCTTGCTTTCCAAATAAAAATGAAAATATTTTATTTTAACGATAAGGCGAGTGTTTCCATTTTATGCAGATAAAAAAGAAATCAACCTATCATCTTCCATCAAATCCTGAAGCATCTTTCACTCTTGGATAAGTACTTGGTTAGCACATAAAAATTTAAAGAGCCTGCGTCAGCACCAGATTACTGTCTCATTCTTAAACAAACAGGAGTATTTCATTACTGACAAATACTTGATGATTCATTCCACAAATATTTTCAGCTCATCCCTTACATTCTCTGTTTTGTAGATTTTATGCCGAGTTTTCAGCCTCGAGTAACTTGTGGTTAGGAAGAAAAGGAGATAGAAGGTCAAAAAAAGAAACAAAAGAACAATTCAAAATTAAATGAGGAAGCATCTTTTAGAAAAGAAATAGGCATGACATAGACTGGAAATACTCACTTGGAAAGAGGTACTAATAAGAGAGCAGAAAAGAAAGTGAAAAGGGAGAAGATGATGAAAACCATTTTCTGAATCAGTATAATGTGCTAGGAGCTAAGCTGTGTTCTTCATAGACATTAGAAAAAATTTTAAATTTTATATTAATGATAATATTAAATATTTATGGGATATTTAATGTTCCATAAATATTTAATGCTTTGATGTTGAACACCAGACAAATATTTACAAATATTAACTTTAATTCTCACAATAAAACCTACAAAGCAGTTATT
Organism: Dolichotis patagonum; assembly: GCA_004027295.1. NCBI lineage: Eukaryota > Metazoa > Chordata > Mammalia > Rodentia > Caviidae > Dolichotis > Dolichotis patagonum. Next base: position 107,893 of record PVJX010001934.1, on the reverse strand, counting down.
AGGATCTTTCCCATTTTACAAATAAGGAAACTGGCAGAGATGTAAGGTAATTCGCCCAGGATCTCCTGGAAAAGCACAGCACTAGGGTTAAACCCAGAATGATCGACCTGCAGACCCTATCTGCTCAGTTGTGCACAGGGAACAAGGGGCCCTAGATTAAGGCTGCTCCTGTGGTTTCTTCCACTTTATCAGACTCTTGCCTTTGTTTGCCTCTATAGCTCCTCCAGATCCTATTATATATAATTAATAGCTCAAAAGTAAATGGATCTGTTGTATGCATTTTTTTTAAAGATTTTTCCCTTAGCACTACTAAGAGAATATTTTCTAAAAGAGTTAAACAAAGGTAAAACACAATAAAAAAAATCAATGGTGTAGGAATATATATTAAAAACACAAAGTGTATCAAAGCACCATGCATTCAACTTGAGAACTTCTCAACTCTATTTTGAACCCACTTGTGAATGATCCTTAATTTGCTAGGTTTTTTTTTTTTTACTATGAAAACTCCTACTCATTCTTCAGTATTCAGGTCAAGTCACGCCTTCGATCAGTCCACACGCAGACACCCACCCACACACACCCCTGCATGCACACATACACACTTCATGCAATGATCCAATTATTCCCCTAAATATTCATGTGGAAATCACCCGCCTTTGTAACAGTACTAAGCTGAGGGACTGTTAAGAGGTTACCAGATTGTGAGGGCTCTCACTAATGGATAAATGCCACTAATCAATACTGATTGGTAGAGCTAGTTGCTTATCACAGGAGAGCATTCCTGGTCAAAGGGGTGAGCTCAGCCTAATTCCTTCTCTGTCTCACATGCTCTCTTCCAGTCTTCCACCAGGGGGTGACTCCTGCCACATGCTGCTACCATGTCCTTGAGCTTCCTGACCTCCAGAACCACCCACCAAAGAGAAGTCCATTACTTATCATTTACCCAGCCCATGGTACTCTGTCAGAATGGCAAAAAATGGGCAAAAGAACCTCATGATTGCAGTCTAGCCTAGGGGTAACTCCTGTGGGTTTTCATTATTTCAGGGACACTTCATCTCCCTGTATCCAAATATATTACACCTCAGTATTTATATGTGTGTCTCTTTCACTCAGATGTAAATCTCCGAGGGCAGGGACTGTGTCTATTTTCCTATACCTATAGGCTATTGCTCAGTGCCTGGCATTTAGTATTTATTGTATTAAAAAGTAAGTGCTTAATAAGAGTTCACTTTTTGCATTTCATAGTAAACAATTATCATAATGATTGTTATATGTTTAACAAATAATGAATATGATAGACATGTAGTAAAAATGTGCATTTTCTTTGTGGGATGACACTCTCCTCCTCGCCAGAGGATCTAAGTGTTTAATCAGTGGGGGTGACCTTCCCGCTACTTGTTCTTGGGATAAAATTGAGAATGGGACTCAGGACAGACAGCGTGTGGGAGGACAGGAAGAACGCCAGTGTCCATCTGATGGGATCATCGTAAGCTCCTCCAGGAAAGAGTGTCTCTCGTTTTTGGTTGCGTCAGTCACTTTGCTGTAGGAAAGCTCTCGATCTGGTGAATCAATGGTCAAGGAAGCATGAACAGAGGCAGGAGAGAAAAACCGTACAGTTACTGAGTCCACTCAATGGACAGGGCATGTGCTACAGGGTAGTTTACTTCATGCTCACACTCACCTACTATGTTTATTTGCTATTATTTTGTGGAGGCCCTAGAACTCTGCATTGAATATCTCTGTATCATTGGTTGGGCTCTTCTCCTGACAAGTGTCTACACCCTTACAAGACAGAGAATAATTCATGGAATGAAGGAGAATGTTACTAAAAGTTTAGTCATAGCAATGAGGAATGCAGCCCGAAGCAGTGGGTGCAAAGATATTACAAAAGACCAATTTTGAAAACCTCAAAAATACCAATACCCTTTTAGTATCAAGGCAAACATTCTTAAATTAATTAGTAGTTTCTGAAAGCTTCAGTGTATTATTTTAAAAATTTAAGAATTAATGTTAATAATGACTCTGAGTCATAAGTAAGATTTTGGCTAACATAGTCTGTTTTAGAAGTATTTGTCTTAGTTACATTTTACTCCTCGCTGAGACAAAATATTTTATGCCCAAAGTTAGGGAAGGAAAGATTTATTGTTTTTGTAGTTCTTGGAGGTGTTAGTCTATATTTAATTGGCTCCAAGGCAGGGTGGCATGGCAGGGCCACAGTTCATGGTGGTGGCAAACAGCAAGGTGGAAACTGGCAAGAGAGAGACACACCTTCTTCCCACACTATACCATATCCTGACTCCACCCCTAGGCGGGTGTCGCACTGACACCACCAATCCAAGCACTAGACAATGAACCAATCACAAATGCACAATGCAAACGCATGAGGCCTGGGGGCCACTGACATAAACCATGACAGTATTTAATTTCTTTTGCAATTTCATATTATTAAATTAATGTTAAAAGTATTGTCAAAAGACATAGTAGATGCTTACATTTTTTAAAAAACTATTATGATAAGACAATTTCCATTAGTTTCCCCATCGAAATACTCTTGTTGGCTTCAGTTGTTTCCACAGTGTCTTTAGTAGTGTTGTTGTAGCTGCCTCAAGTCCTAAATCAATTCAAAGTGTTTTATGGTCATTTTGACTTTGAGGAAGAGCCAAAAGTCACATGAGTGGGGCCAGATACGGTGAATAAGGAGAGGGAGGGCACCTGCGCCCTTTAACCTGCCTGCCTTTCCCCCGGGTGGCACTCAGCTTAGCGTTACTGCACTGCTTTTTTTATCATACCTCATAAGGACATTCATGAAAGAAGACTTCCCAAACTGCTTCAGAAAGTGGCAGGAATAATGGGTAAGGGTGTTGGAGCAAGGGGGAGCATTCCGAGGAAGACTGATGGCATCTGTCTCTTACTGTAACTTTTTAACATAAAATTCAGTGCACATTGTGAGCACACCTCATATATCATGCACGATTAGACAAGCTCTCAACAAGCTGCAAATTCCAGTATGATAAGGCAATTCACTTCCTGAAAAGAGTTAAGATTTCAACTTTTCTTTGCATCAAGTGGTCACTCAGATGTGAAAGACCCTTCCTGAAAAAAAGTAGAGGCTCTTCCTGAAAAAAAAAAGTTAGCAAATCATGAAAGCTAATGTTTAGAATGTCTGTGTCTCCCCAACTTCCTCATGCGAAACCATGGTGAAGTTTATTAGATGATAATCCACTAATATGCACTATTAAAGAATACTCAAGGGACTGGGTTAAAGTTTGCATTTGCATTCTCTACAAAAATTTTGCAGAAATTATTAGTTAATCAATATCTCCAGGGAAATGCTAAACAAATATAGAGGGCAAAGTTGATTTGTACCCATTTGCCTGCATCTCCACCCAGACAGTAAGAAGTAGAGAAGGGATTACATGAAAAAGTGGGATAAAAGAATAAGGTTTTAAGCAGGAGGCATACAGTCAGATGTGCTCAATATTAAATGGCCTTTCCAGTTATAAGACAAGAATGAAGACTTCATCGGTTTGCTCTGGATGGTGTGCTGACAGCAGGCTTCTGGTAGCTCAGTGGAGAACGAAGTTTTTACGTCTGCAACAAGGACATTAATGAATTTGACAGTAGACAGCAGCTTGTACATACTGCTGTGCTCATTCCATTTTGTGTCCAAAGACCACAAGTAATGACAATGTTGAAAAGCAAGAAGAATAGAATCCTTCAGATTAGAAATGGTACTGAAAAACAAAAACCAAATTGGTGGGGAGCACAGAATTGCCATTTTAGAATGTCTCGTTTTTCAGTTGTAGGTTTGTTACTAACATGAGGGTATATAGCCTTTTCCTTATTCCTCATTGTCTTTTCTCTTCCTCAATCCAGATGGATGTGAATCTTCAAGGCTAAATTTGGTAAAGATCTACCTTTAGGAAGGCAAAAGACAGTGCTTCAGAAATGCTTAAAAGTCAGGCATGGATTCTAAAGTTTAGTAAGTGATCTATCATAATATGCTGAATGTGTTTATTAAGTGCCAAGGACAGGGCTAAAGTTAAAACTAAACAATGTAGCCAAGATCACTCTTTCCCTAAGGATCACATTCAGATGACAGAGTTAGAAAATCAATCAAAGGTGCACGTAAATGAACACACAGAGGAACACACGCCCACAGATTTCCTTGTGAAGGAAACAAGCAAGGTGATTCAACGGAGTAGCTGAAGGAGGCTCTGGGCCCGGGGTGAGGAGGCAAGAGGTGACATTTGAACAAAGATGGGGAAGACCAGACAAACGGTGAGGATGAACAGGTAAAAGAGAGATGGGGTGGCAGGAGAAGTGGAAAACAGTGAATGCACTGGGCAGAGGGAAGAGAAGGAGCAAAACCCAAGGGATTGGGTTGAATTAGAAGAACTGAAAGGAGGCAGAAATGACTAAAGCCAAGTGACTGGGCGTGCAGACACCATCGCAAGGCTGACAAGGAAGGTAATTGCTAGGTCCTACAAGTTTGTGAACAAGGCTTTCACTGGAGCATTGACTGGAACCCAGGAGTTAGAGAGAATGATCATATTCATGCTTTCAAAAGATCACTTTTACAAGATAGCAGTACAAATAAGGGGTATTATTAGAAGACATTTGCAGAAGCTATGATAAGAGCTTGTGTCACTTTGAGTAGAAGTGGCAAGAGATAAATACATTTGAGATCTAATTTGCAGGTGAGGAATTAATCTGGAGGTCTTCTTTATGGAATGATGGCAGGGTGAAGAAATGGAAGCAGAAAAGACGTCTCCTAGGTCTTCATCCTGAGCCACTGGGATGGGAGCTTAATGGAAGAAGACACTGATGTAGGAGACACAGTCCACATCACCATGACATGGACCGAGAGGCTGGGAGAACACAACCTGAAGATTCTCAGCGGAATTTCATGGTCAAGGAAGAGACAGGTTGACACAAGAGAAGGGCCCGATAATGAAGGTTAGAGACTCAAAGTGCTAACCAGCTCTCTGCTCTTAGAGCAGTGGGTTTGGAGATGACATTAGGGATCGTCTAGTCTTGCTCTATATTAATTAGAGCAAAGCCTGCTTGTGCACCCCCTGGCTTGATGTTTATTACACCGTAAGGCTGCCACTCCTTTTCAGGACAGCTCCAACTGATTAGAAAAGTCATTTTAATACAGAATCACTATTCAGTGGCTCTATGGACACTAGCGTGTCAACCTCATAATAACTCAGGCTGGTGTTCTCTCTATTTCATCAGATATCTAAATTTGAATCTTAGCTCTAACCACACCCACACCTTCTCAAGGTCCATGTTAAAAATAACAGATTCTATGGATCTATCACAATGATGGATTCCAAATATTTCATTTCTGTAATTACCTTAAACATCTTGATATTTTTCAATTATAAATCCTCAATTTCCTTTTTGACTGTTAGTTAAGCTTTAGGAGATAGGAGAGTTAAATCCAATGGTTCACACTGCCACATTCACCCAGAAATCTCACAATGCAAACCTGTGTTCCTTTTTGTTCTCCAAAAATTATTTATCAAATTTAAGGAACTTAAATTTAAATTTTACTGTAATTACATGCTTTTAAATCAAATAGCAGGGGCAGCTAAAGCACGAGAGCATTAGAAGGTCTCCAGTTGTTCTTGGTTTGCTTATTCATGATCACCATGAGTAGCCATGCGGTGATGGGGAATAACTGCTAAGAGAAAAGAACTTTTGGTATTTTATGGGTTGCTTATTATGGTTACATGTTTAACAGTTCTGTGACCCTGAAGTGGTTGTATTATATTCACACAAAGAGAAGAGGATTTCATGTCTTTTCTGACCAAAGTACTGACATTTCAGCAGCTAAGGGTTTCTGATGGTCCGTGGCCAGTGTATTCAGAACTCTGAGCTTCAGCATTTCTGCCATGTTCAGCTGGAAGCACCACTGGTAAAAGCTACCACTGTGCACAGCTGGTTTTCCATAAGAACAATACGTGCTCCACCTGCCTGGAATATATTCACTACCTTTGCAGTGATCATGTAATTGTAGATCCAAGGATATCTCAAGGGTGAATTCTCCTTGATCCACAGCTTCTTTAGGGAAATAGAATAAGAAGGAGGGATAATAAGGATTTAGAGTCCTGGGTAATTAGCTTAGAAGCGAGTCTGATGAGCTTTAAGAAAATGCTACACACTCTAAATATTAAATGACATTTGATGGTAGGAAGGGAGATGGCAGTACTCAGTCTGGCTACATTTCAGACTGCTTATTGGTGACAGAAGTATTCCTGAGTACCTTCATACAGAATATGCAAAGTGTAAGGTAAGAAAAAGGTGTGGAAATAGGATTATCGGTGGACACGGACTAGTCTTCAAGTCACTTTACAAGAGAGAAGCCTTGAAAAGATTCCAACCCTTCATGGATCAGCAAGTTACCACAGTGCTTTGCTCTTTCTTCTTCCATCCTTGAAGCCAATTTGGACCATGGCTGCACTGAGTGTAGAACTGGATCTGTATGCCGTCACTTCCGGGATCTAACATTCCTGAAGGGTCAGATTCCACCTGCTTTCTTTGCTTCTTCTCTTCCCACCTACAATCTCTATGTCAAGTCAAAATTTGGGAAGGTTAACAAACAGCCAATCTGACTTTTAATCTTACCAGTTGCAAGAGGTCTTGAAAGTCTTACTTTATTCCTTGAAGCTACAATCACACACATCTCCCTCTGATTATTTCACTTTTGCCCCTAGAACAACTTTCTCCAGTGTTTTTCATTTATGTAATCCATAGGTGGAAAATTATGAATTTAACCACAATTATCTGCATATTCCTATCAAAGGATGGAGTCTATTCCTTCCTTTCTGCTACTCTGGCCAATAGAATGTATCAGAAGCATTACTTAATGAATTTCCATGCCCCGACTCAAAATTCTTTGTGTGTTTTCTTCCTGCTGTTGCCACATCCTGCCATGACGAGCAAGTTAGGCTAGGGGGCCAGAGCATGAGAGAGGATGAAAAAAGTTTATAGATTTCCAGTGTTCCTTGTGGCCCCGATGAGACTATCATGAAGTCTTGTGACATCCATCAAATGGTCATAAATGATGAGTAATATCAGCTGAAATCAGCTTCATTCAATCCAGACCAGGAAATCCACCTAGCCACGCCCAGACCAATGGTTGACACACAGAGCTGTGAACTAGATAAATGCTAGCAAGGACTTAGCAGTGACTTCCCAGTGACAGCAAGTGTTCCCTGAGGGCAGACTTCAGTTTTCCCTCTGAGCCTTCAACAATGGGAATCGGTGCTCCTTGGAGAAATGTTGGCTCTAGGACTGCAGCAGGGAATCCAAGATGATCAGTCAACCTGACAAAGTTAACTGCTTAAAAAGAAATACACCTTTGATAATATGGGGTTAACAAAACATAAACAAGAGCAAGTGCAAAAGGTTCTAAGAACTCGAGCTAGCATAGCGCACTACTACTTCAAAGGGCTCTTCCCCTGATGCCTCCTGAACTGTAGGCCATGTTCAGTCTACTCCAAGATGTACCACAAACCTACCGATTTCTCTCCATCTCCGTAACTACCAGCAGTGAAAGTCGCCATTAACCCCTGACTGGACACGACACGGCCTCCTGAGGACTCCACTCGGATCTGCCCTTGCACTGCCACAGTCTGTATTCTACAGCGTGCAGACAGCTCTGAACCTTGTGTAAAATAAGTTTAAAAAGCACTCAACAGAATTCTGCTTTCAAATTTAGGATAAAAACCAAACTTCATGATGTGAACTCTGTCTGGATTTCTTACTATCTTATTTCATTGTCTTTATCTGATGTGTAAACAGAAGACCAAGGTGGTCTTCTGTTATCTTCAACATACCAACTCCTTCCTTTGCATAAATTCTTTCTCAGTAAAACCCTGGTCCCTTAGGTCTTTGTATGAGTGGTTTCTTCTTGTCATTCCCTCAAAGGCCTTAATCCAAAATGGCAGTGCAGTTGCTGCCTAACACGGAATGCTGTTGTACTTACTTATTCCACAGCTGTTCCCAGTCATGGTGTCCCCTGTAGGGCAGCTGCGTTTGGTTAACTTAGAAGAGAAAGGAGACATTGCATTCGGGTCTCTAATAAGTTTTGGAGACCTCAGCTGCTAAACTCCTGAGTCCCTTGCAGTGTTTTGCATAATAAAAATCATTTTAGTACTTCAAGTTAGGAAGCAGCTCTGTTCTACCTTGAGATTCAGCACTACCTAGAGCTCCAGAGTTCTCTGCACCTATCCACACATGAGGAAAGAGTGTGAAGAGCTCCTTTCCACTTCTTAGAAAGCCCTTGCTCACAAGTCACATTGTCACGGCCATTCACCACTCTTGGTGAAGATTAGTCACCGAGACACACATGGGTACAGGGCAGGCTAGGGAATGTCACCCTGGCTGGGCATCTTGTTCTCACAGACAGCTCCATGCTGAGAAAAGGCGAACATAAATTGTACTGGGCCATTAGGCCTCCCCACCACTGGGAGCCTCCCCAAGATGGAGCCCACTCCTCTACTTCCAAGGTGAAACCTGTGGCTTGAATCATCACATAATAATTACTTGGGATCCAGTATTAGCCTACCTCCTCTGTGTTTTCACAGAGGCAGAGTTTGCTCTGATGCACAGCATGTCTGTTTAAGTAACCTACTTGTTTATTTAATGAATCCATTGCTCTTAGAATACAAGCAATTCCTGTGGGTTGTAACTTGCACAGACTCTCAAACTTGAGGCCTACCATTCTCCACCTTTCTCTCTCTGTTCTCATCATACTGAATCCCTTTTAATTTCCTTAAATGCCCGTTGTCACCTCAGTACTTCTCATGTGTTATTCTAGAATATTTTCCCCCCACTCTGCATGGCTGATTTCTTCTTGCACATGAAGTGTTAGCAGCTGAGGGTTTCAGAAAGGTTTTGCTGTGTGGGTCTCTAATGAGGCTCCCCACAGTTCCTTCCACTCCTTCCTCTCATTAGGGTCCCATGACAGATGTGTCCATCTGTGATAATGTTGCTCAGTTGTTTGCCTATTTCAAACTTCTTTGGATTCGAATGTAGGTTTCGTGAAGGCTGAGATCTCAGTCTTACTACCCAGCTGATGTACACCAAACACAGCACATAGTTAGTACTCAATAAATTACACAAGGAATGGACCGATGAATCCAGATGCATGCAAACACACGCTTTGGATGATTCTGCTGCTGCTACTGCTGAAGCAGAACATTAGGAACCTGACACGTCGGGAGCTCAGTAGCGCCAACTACAAGAGGGAAGAGGGAGCCAGGGCCAGGTTGCCACAGGGGCACCACCCTGGCATGGGTGTCAGAGAGCCAAAGACAGAGCGCTGGCCTACTGAGCCTCGCTAAAGGAGATGGACATTCAGTTTCCAATGGTGCACAGGCTACAAAAGAAATATATTGGGGATGGTCATTGAAGAATCAAGGCGGGGCCGGTGGTCTGAGTGATCACCAGTCCCGGCCATGGGGAAGCAGTGAGTCCTTGTGACGACTATATTCATTGTTTGGACAGGCTTGAACTAACCTGTGTGAAGAAGAAAACCAAATTATATGCTTTTGCTGGAGACAGAGAGCAAGATGTAAACTCAGGGGTCTGGCAGTAGAGGAGAGGGAAGAAAGGAAATTGATATAAGGAACAGAAAAAACGCTGGCAGCCAAAAAAGGTGCTGTATATTAGCTACAGTGATGTAAAATGGCCCAGAAGAGATCCGCGTAACATCTGCCTGCCCATTTCTTGCTTGTCTACATATTCATGCTCAGCTTTGGGAATTCTCTGGAGGCTCTTGAGTATATAGGAAGATGAGTTCCAACGAGTCACCGCCTCCTGCTTTGCTGATGGGATTTAAAAAAAAATCTTCCTTCCCGGATTCAACTTCAGCCTTGGCATTTTTGATCATTTATGAACCAGTGCAGATTTTAGGTGCATGTCTGGGGTGAGGTGAGGACAAAACAAATAAAGCAAGTACTTTAGTTTGATGCATGTACACAGACTGTCAGACTGTGCTGGGACCACAAGATTGAGAAATGACATTGGTGCTGGTGCTGGCGGGACTTGGTTCCAGTCCTTGCTCCACCTTACTGCATCTTTATCTACAAAATAAGCAGATGCCGGGTGTGTGACTGTGAATAACATCTGTGTAACACTGGACATGGAGGAAGCATGCGGGAAGCGATGCGTGTTTATTATTCAGAGCAAGCTCTCCTGGAGCTCTTCTCCTCAGATCAGGTTGTTTGAGGATGAAGACTATGACAATCCTGCCCCAGATGGGCCAAGGGTAGGGCACTGAGCAATGCACTGGTCCCGCCAGCCACTCCTGCAGTGCCAAGCTTGCTTATACCTGTCCTGTATCCCATCCCCCCCACAGTCTGCTGGCCTCAAGTCTCACCTGTTCCTCTACCGACAGCCTCCTACCTTTCAAGGTCTAGTTCAAAAGCGAGGGGCACAGTCAGGCGTTGCTGGATACTCTCAGAGTTTGGTCTCCTTTTCCTCTTCGGCCATTTCTCCACTGATTCGTGTATTCTGTAGACCATTATTGAAAGCTGCTAGATGCCAGGGAATGTGAGAGATGTCTGAGAAGTAAGGATGAAGAAGACACCATCCCCATTACAGAATCCAGTGAAAGGGACAGACAGCTGGATTCCTGACTGCAGTGGAGCCCAGCACACATGACACAGGTATGCGATGACACGCAGGAGCTGACGGAAGGGGTTCTCCCACTGCGGTGGCTGGTACCTGTGGTCCCAGTGACTTTGATCTTTGCACTAGAGTTTACTGCTACCACTGCTATCTTGCCGCTCACACTGGGATCTCCTCGAAGACAGATGCTATCTTTATTTTTCTGTGCTTGATATTGGAATCACAGCCTCTGCCCCGAGTTGTACTCCCAGCCCTTTTCCACTTTTTATTGAGTTAAGGTCACTCTAAACCGCTCCAGCTGGGTGCAACCTTGTGATCCTCTTGCCCTGTCTCCCAGAGTGCTGGGACCACAGGCACAGGCCACCACACCTGGCTTTGATGACATTTTAATTATCTTACATCTCTTTAAAGGCTTACAATATGGTGCAGATGTTAGGTATCTAATAAAGGTGTTATTACAAGGCAGATGCACAGAGACTCTTGGCAGTAAGCACACACGCGTGTCCCGGTCTGGGTAGACAGCATTGTGTTATGTGAAGGGCAGTCTATTTGGCACCGTGGTTATATGTGCTGGAGTATTAAAGCCAGACAGCCCGAATAAAATCCCCCTAACTGTTTCATTAGGTACATTTACTTTTTTCTTCCTTTAAATGGAAATAATAACAATAGGTATCTACAGCGTAGGGTTAATGTAAAGATTAAATGGATTAATCTGTTCATTAAAGGTATCTTAGAATGTGTCTTAATAATGGTTTCTAATAAACATCAGCTATTATCTCCTTTTCCTAAAAAGACTTAAACCTTCATTCCTGTGAAACATGGACTACAGCCATCAGAATGTGAATTCCACAAATTCTAGCTGCAATGTCCATGTGTTACGGATGCAGAAACTTGCCAATTTATAGCTTTGTACAGACCTTCTCGGACCACGCTAGGTACTACGATGGCCCCTTGGGGAAGTGGCTTGAAATCCTTGACTGATACCAGTGTGGAAATAGCCACAATAGAAATAATACACAAAATGACAATTTATTACGCTTCTTTTATATGTCATGTACTTTCCGTTATTCTTTCTGGTCCTCAACAATGATATTGAAGGTCCACGTTCTCTCTATGAAGCAAACCGTTCACCCAGGGATCCCCATGCCCAAGGGTCTCAAAGGCCCGCTGCTCTCACCCCCCTCCCCCGCTCTGTGCCCTGCTTTGCTCTTGGCTTTGTTATCCTTGGCTACTTGTCAGCACCTGTGAGAAGCATGAAAGTTCCGAGGAGAAAGAGAAGGGACAGAGTTTACATCTGGCTGTCGAAAGGCTTTGTAATCTGTATACCTCTGGTGATGTCAACACTAGCATGGTGCAAGGTAGAGACAGGGGTGAAGCGGTCCTCTGCCCCACCTTTTCCAGCTGGTCCTTTTGCAAGATGGGCCAACACATGGCTGCTGATCTAACTTCCTCAGACTGGCGGTCGTGAATGTGCCAGAGCCCATCCGCAGTTCCAACAGTTAATTGCCATTAAACTTATGTTATCCTTTCCCGTATGTCCAAACTCTCTTAGCATGTTAAACTTGTTGGTTTTTCTGCTGTCTGCTACAGAGTTAGAACATACCTGGACACTGCCGTCTTTATTGTTATTCTCTCGCAGTCTACAGCAGTGCTGTGCAAGACAGGTACAGCGGGAGCCATGCGCAGACCTTTGGGTTCATCAGTTTAAAAAAGTAAATGAAATAGGTGAAATTGATCACAATATGATTATTGGAACAAATCACCACAAACCAGGTAACTTAACACAGCACGTGTATTCTTCTGGAGTTCTGGAAGCTAGATATCCAAAACCAGTACACTAGCCTGAAATGTTCTTATTTCAACAAGGAAAACACTCATTAATTCACTCATTCAACATATTTAATCTGTTCTAGGAACAACGTGAGGTGCTCGGATGCGCAGCAGGAAGAAACAACAGTTATAGCCCCTCCCCGCCAGCATCCGGAGCATAGAGAGGACGTAGACAGACATTCGATAGAAGATGCAAAGAAAATGATCCTTGGAGACAGGAAATGTGACCTCTTCACGGGTGTCAGACAAGGTTTCCTTGAAATGATGATTAAATTAAGATATAAAACATAATTAAGAATTAATTTAGGGGGCTGGGGATTTAGCTCAGCTGAGTAAGTGCCTGCCTGGCAAGCACAAAGTCATGAGTTCGATCCCCAGTACCAAAAAAAAAATATAAATAAATAATAATCTAGTGAAGAGGAAAGAAAAACGGTATTTCCAGTGGTAAAAATCCTTGCACAGACACCTTCCACAGGAGAATCCTGGCAATACTACAGGAAAAATTCAGGATGTCTAGAGAGCTTCTAGATGTCTAAAGAGTGGACAGAGAGACCCAAGAAGAAACCATAGAGGCAGGAGAGGCCCCACCTGTGTAGACCACATAAGAGAGTTGATCCTTCCTCCTAGAGTAAAGTGGAATCCACTGGCAGAGGTAGGATTTCAGTACGTGAATTTTGGAAGGACACAAACGTTCTGCTCTTTCCCAGGTCCAAGTGGAGAGGTCAGTGAGATGATTCAGTGCATAAGTTTTGTAGAGAAGGGGTTCCAAGCTGGAGGTGTGCATTTGAGAGTCACCAGAGTATCTGTGGGATTTTAACTCTGAACTTGGAAGAGGGCACCGTGAGAGGGCAGGTGCTAGCAACCGAAAGCACACACTGCTGGCTTAGAGCTGTACCACACTAACGAAGTGAACACTGCACTACAAGCTGCCTACGCGGGGGGAAGGAAATGAGCTAAGGCAGGTGTACAGTTGTACCAGGGGTCTGAATTTATGCTCACAAATACAAAGCCACAGTTAACCTCATAGAGAATGTGTATTCAGATTAACTCCCTGGGCTCAGCTGCCTGTTATAAATGACTCGTCTCCTCTAGGACCAATGCCTTTACATGAGTTACAATGGTGAGGGCACCCTGAGCTGATTTATAGCTCGAACATAATTTTTATACGTATGCTTCCTCCAACTGCATCACAATTCGCTTTTACACTCAGCTTCAGCAATTCATAAAAGCTCCTGGACCTTAATAATTATACAAAGGGTCATGATGATCCTAATTCTCTGACCATGGCCAAAGGGCAAGCTGTTGTAAACTGGAAGAAGCAAAGACATCCTTTGTAGACATCCCAGGTTGGGGGGAGGCAGGCACCATCCTTACGACCATTCACTGCCCCCACCAGCTTTGTTGTCAGCTTGGTTCTCTACGGTAGTCGGATTTGGGTCCTGAGAATGGAAGTCACCGTACTCGGTTATGGAGCACAGGGTATGACGGAGAAGGATTTCTAGAATAAGAGGTACACATTTGTCAGCATTACCATTTCTACCACTACCACAACTGCTCCCATCACCTTTACCACCACCATCATCATTGCCTTAGCAATGTTCTCATTGCCGGACACAATGTTACACACCCACAGTTTAAGAAGAGAGATTTATTCATGGACAGCAGGCTCCAAGGAGAAACAGGGTGGAGAAGGTCTGGGGAAAAAGGGGACTCAACCCACGTAATCCAGGAAGCAGAGAGAAAGGGTAGGAGCTGGGGACAGGCATACACCTTCCAGGTCCCCCCCAGTAACCACCTCCAGCCAAGTGCCACCTCCTAACAACTATTACAGTGGTGAGGTCACCCTGGAGCTGATTTTATTAACTGCATTTGCTACTGAATTATCAATGGAGAAATTCACTGATGAGTCTGGCACTCCTGTGATCCAATCACCTTTCACACACAAGAGAATTTGGGGCTAAGTTTTAGATTGAAAGCATATCAATCACCATTGTCCTCTTCAATGGGTAGAGTGGTTTTACATCAGCATGTCCCAAGCCTAAAGCACAATTTCCTGCCACTTCCTTCTCTCACACCCGGCCCAGAGCTTTGCTCAAGTTCCCTAAACTAACGGAGCAGCCAGTGCAGTGCCATGGCCAGCTGGCATGGCTTGGACCTACATGTCCCCACAAAGCCCGACATGTCCACTGGTGGAGCATGAGTGGGTGGTGACTGACTCGTCGGTGTGTAATACTGGTTTAGTGCACTGACTGATTTAATGTAGTTCTGGGTATGGATAATGGGAAACCCCACTCTGGGTTTGAGAGGCACCAATCAGTATGTCTGTATTCCAGGTGCAATAAAAGGGAAAGGAACACTTGCTGCTGCTCACCCCTGCCTGCCACACCGTGGACTGTTTCCCCTCTGCCATGTCCCTCCGCCGTGCCACCCTGCCTTGGAACCAGCCCAGTATAGACAGAAACCCCTACAAACTGGGAGTCGAAATAAACTTTTCCTCCTTTAGCTTGTGGGGGTCAGGTATTTTGTCCCAGAAACAAAGAAGTCACTAAGATAGCAGCCAAAGAGGTGACGGTCCTAAGTTCCATTTGTTTGCTTGGCCAACCCTTAACCGCCTGCCCTCATGGGAAGTGGTTACTTGGCATTAACACATGACTTGATTGTGCCAGCATGGGACACAATTCTACTGTGTGTTGGGTGAAAGTCTCAGGTGACCGTACTCCAGAGCACCTCTGGCATCTGGGTACACAGGAGCTAGGACTCACAGGGACGACTGAAGCTGACAAGAAGGTGGGGTCCCTGTGGTATTATTAGAAAGGGCCTGACATAATTTTGACACAGATAAACCCATTCGCTCCATTCATTCAGTTTATAAATATGTGAGGTCCCGCGACCTTGATCCAAGAATGTAGCTGATGGGAGGGAACTGATGATGACTGATGAAATGAAAATATGCCGATGAGCAAAACAGATGTAAGTGTATCATGAGAAAGGCAGCAGCAATCACAGAAACAGCTCCAACGATGCGTGCGTGCTCCTCGTGTGCAGCAGGAAGAGAGAGAAAGAGGTGCTGTCCGGGAAAACAGTGTGAGGGATCTTTCAGCCCGACACGGTGAGAGAGGACATTGAGGAAGAGTCCTGTGAAGCCACCCAAAGGCAGCATCTGAGCACTGAGCTCGCGTTAGCTAAGTAAACGGAAGGCTGGAGCGGAGGTGGCGATCTTGACGGAGGAAGCCGCGTGTGCAGGGCCCCGAGGCAGGAAAGAGTTGCTGCGGAGGACTGGTAGCAAAACGAAAGCAATAAAATGCAGGATAATAACTGTCCGGACTCATGCCAGACAAGGACATGGGCTGCGTGCACAGGCGTGGGGGAGTATTTCAGCTGTGCTGCACCTCTCGGTTAAAGCAGTGCAGTGTGCCTGAGCACAACCCGCAAAAGTCTCCGAACTGCCCGCTTAACCCACTCAGTTTTATTGTATCTAAGTCATTCCTCAATAAAGCTTGGCGGGAGGAAAGCAGGGCTTTTAAATCTTATCTTTTCTAAATCCTCATTTTAAGGTTCAGGTTAATCTGACTCGACCTAACATAAAACAAACAAACCGAACAGAAGTACAGAACTAAATATATTTTGTTTATTTATTTATTCATTTGTACATGGCTCATTTCTCACTTCGGGTATTGGCACTTTAGTCTTATTTTTATTCTTTTAAATTTTTCATTAATACGTGTTGTGGTACAAACCGTTTGTGTTCCTTGTGTGGGGTGGTGCACGTATGTAGCACATCTGAGCCACTTTCCATCCCCTTTCCTTCCCCTCCTGCTCCCTCCCTCCGTCTCTTGATCCTCCTCCTCCTCCCCTTTGAGAAGGAGCTATCACCCTCCTTCCTAGCAGCCTTTTTTCTGCTCTTTATTTACATTTTGGGTTTCTCACATAAGAAAATTCACGTGATATTTAAGTTTGTGCGTCTGATTTATTTCACTTAACATTATATTCTCAAGGTGCATTCATTTTCCTATAAATGACTCAAGCTTATCTTTGTTTTAAAAGTCTGAGTGAAGCTGGAAAGGGCAGAGTTGGAATCCCATGGGACATGGGTATTCATGTTTACTCAAGTACTAGAAAGGCACAAAAGCCTCTGAGCCTCAGTTTCCTTGTCTACAAAATTTAGATAGGAAACTGCTTGTCATATCAGATCATTAATGAATAAGTAGCTCACTTAATCTCATGGAACAACGGCAGCTCCAATAAACAGTAGATACTCCTACATTGTTGCTCTCTCTGGAACCTAAAAATTATACAAGTTATGATGATGAAGTCAGCCTCCACAGAGGTGATGGTGGCAGGCACTCTGTTCTAAACTCAGGGTACCCATGTGGGATCCCAAGGGGGTGCAGGAGACAGAGTCCCTGCCACCATCACCTCTGTGGAGGCTGACTTCGGCACAATCACTTGGCCCCAGGGCAAACATGTCACCCAGAGCCTCCCGAGATCCCATCGGTGTGAGCACGCAGAGCACGGCGAGAAAAGTTTAGACTTCCCAAGGCAAAGCAAAACGCAAGTCACTGGATGAGTGTTCCATTCAGAACCAAAGAGTAACCCCATACCTTTGGACTTTATCGAAACTCTGCTTTCCCTCGCCTCTCACCCTCCTTCTCCCTTTCTGTTCCTTGCTATGACATTGTAACCTCATAAAGATGAAATTGGTAACTTTGTATTTTTTTTATTTTGAAGGAAATAGAAGAGTAAAATGAAATAAAACAAAACAGTGATGAGACAGTAGGAAATCCACAATAGTTACTATACTGCACATTGTTGTCCTCTAAATAGCTGCTCAGACTATCAGCCCCAGGCCTGCAGTCAATCAAACAACACAAATGCAGGTTGCTTCCCTATTTCAGTTATTATCATCTCAGCCTTGTCGGGTCCAGTAGCTGATGGCTGGGGTGGGGCAGGGGGCAGAGGTGGCCTCCCTTGCTGCTTCTCCTTGGCCAGCGGGTCCTCCGCCCGCACGCAGGGAGGCTGCACGGCTTCCTCACTGCCACTCCCCAGCCGGTGGGGCCTCTGCCGGCACACCGGGATGTGGACCCCTCGCTTCCCCGCTGTTTCCCCCATCCACAAGGCCACTACCTCTGGTTTTCTTGCTTTTGCTGGATTCCCAAATTATCTCTCTCCATGGGCTTCGAGTCTCAGTTCAGGTCCTTCCGTGTCCAAGGGCCCCTCAGCTCTGCTCCTTCTCTTCCTCGTGTTGCTGTACGCCAGCATCTGGACACCAAAACTTGGAAAGGTTCTTTCTCTGCTGCTCACCACTCTGCATTTTTCAAAATTTATAACTTTCTAAAGTCACAATAGGTGACATGCGTGCTTAAAGTCTGAAACAATTCACTCTGACATGCTTTAGCTTTGATCACCCAAGAAAATCTAGTTCTCAATGGCTGAAGTCTCCTTTCAACTAATCCGAGGTATCTCTGCAGCCAGGAATTGTGTTGGTCATCACCATAAAAATGCCCAGGCAGAGGGCAGACAGGCAGTAGCTGGGGGAGGCTCGCAGACAAAGGAGGTGTTATGTGTAGCAGGCCATTCACTGTGCGGGGATTGTTTAAGTGGAGATGCCTAGTGGACACTCACACAAGGAGGACCCTTCAGACGTGAATAAAGGCTGGCTGTCGCCAAAGACCCTCCATCTGTTGCTGCCCCTGGCCAGACTTCCAAGGAACTGGCAGCACTAATTGAAAACACGGCTGGACTTGTGCCCCACACGCTCACTTCTGGAGTCCCTGTGAGTCTGTCTCCAGGCAGCCCCCTGCAGCCCGTCCAGGCCTCTAAGCCAAAGGGATGTCCACTCGGAGACCCCGCGGCTGCTGCTGTCTTCTTACAGCCATTCCCAACACACACCCCTGTGGGGACAGCTCCACCATCTAGAAGGCCAGAGATGTGTTAACCTGCTAAGCTGTTTTCACTTCGGGTCCAATTTGAGGCAGTGGCTTCTTCTGTAGAGAGGAAAGCAGGAAAGCTTTTGTGGCTGTGTGCTGGAGAGGGTACAGCTTTGGCATCCGTAGGCCTTGTCCCAGCCTAAGGCATAACGGGTCCTAGGCCGTGGAAAACCCCTCATGCAACGCCACCCCACTTACATTTCCTTGTCCTCCCCAGCCAAGGCCAAATCTGCAGGGGTCAGACTGGAGGTGGACTCGAGCCACAAGTGCTGTTCTGTTCCGAGCACGCGCAGAGGGAGATGCTGAACTGAAAATTCAGACCTGCTGGCTTCACCCCTTCCTCTCTCGTCCTCGCACAGCGACGGGCACCTCTAATGATCAAGCCCATTTCCATCTAGAGGAACGGATGGGCCAACGTGGGAAATAACACAGTCCCTAAAACACGACAACTGGACCCCGCTCCTGATTAATAACTTGGAGCTGTCTCCGTTACATCACACACTCTTGAAAACGGCCACCGGGCTCCTCCCAGTAACCGCACCCGAGTCACCTGCTGGACGGCGGAGCAGGGCTGAGGCGGGAAGGGATCTGTGTCAGGGTTACACTGCCTACCCAGGCTGAATCGCACACTCAGCGCTCTGCCACTGCGGATCGGAGGTTTCTGCTTATCTGATGGAGGGAGAGGTGTTACAGAAGTTAAGTGAAGCCAGAGTCCAGAACTCCTTTCCTGTGGCACCCCTCCACACTTTGGGTCAGGCCCCCTGTCTGCCCTTTCCTCTATGAAATGTGAAGAATAAATTCCCTTTGCACAAAAAGGAAATTATTAAGATTTGTGTAGCAGAGCTGACTTAAAATACTAAAGGTTCTGTTATCTAGCATTTGCTTATTCTTACGATGTTGTTAATTAGACAATAAATCTAGGACTTGCTACATCTGAGGCAGTCTGCAAGACTTGACTCACTGGAAAATGGGCATATGAGCTTAGGCCACAGCCAGTGGTCCTCGGGACATCCACATGAGAGCCAAGCAAGAATTAAGAAAGATGTTGAAACTCAATTAAGAAAGATGTTGAAACTCACTTACTCAGAAACACAGCTGAAAAGAGCGTGTTGTCCTGATTTCAACTTGAAATCTGCGTTAAATTAGGAGTAGGAAATGGAGCAGAGACACTCATTTCTTAAAACACTACTCTTTTAGATTTTACTGTAGCACTATTCACTCTTGTGGGAAGTGGACATCTGAAGACACTTCGAGCCCATAGACTCTGGAGGCAACACACTCGCTAACTTTTGTGGTTTATTTGGGTCATCTGTTTTCGGGGTAAGCTAGCAAACATTTTATTAATTGTGGACACATAATATTTTGAGTATTTTCTTTAATCCTCAATCACCTCTTGGATCACTTAGTGCTTGAAGTACAATATACAGATGTTTTCGAGAGAGTTTTAGGGTCCTAAAAATATTTTTTGACAGGGAGCCCAAATTAGGATCTACATAATGGATTCTGGTCTTATAAAATGCATTCACAAGCCTTATTAAATTTCTGCATGTTTTCACTTCAAGTTTACCAAAGTTAAGGAACAGGGCTAATCCAAGATAAAAAGTAGGAACAAAGTGATTAAAGTGCCCTTCTACTTTGATGAGAGCCCTGGGTTGATATGCAAAAGCCAGAGTTGAAGTCAGCATCTGAAGCCAGAGTTACTCATGGCTGACTGCTCGGACTTCAGTTTTGGGTGACATTTGTCTGTGTTAATGAGCATTTCTCTTTCTGCAAAGGAAAGAGTTTGTCTTAAGTTCCATGGCTTCAGACCAAGACCCTTTTCTTCCATCCTTGCCTTCACCCTTTAACAAACACAAAATCTCTTCTTTTCCTATTTACCTTTGTATTTTTGCTAATGTCTTTTGCTTGCTCTTCATTATGATTTTTATTCCTCTTATTTTGTGGGAGAAAAAAGGATTCACTTAAATTCGTGTGTATTTTAGCTCTTCCTTGAAACATTTAAGTGAGTTCCCTGCTGTACAGGGTTCAGGCTTCCTGGTTCCATGTCGAAAGGCTGTTTGCCAGTGTTTCTAGGAACATAGAAGATGTATTTCCTTTTGTTTGGGTGAGGTGTACTTTACCATTCCTGGTTTCTATAGGAGTGGAGCGTATCTAGCCATTGGTGGAAGGATGCAGCTATTATCTATGTCCTTGGACATCACTTAGCTCTACCCCAGAAAGATGACTCACTACATCGACCTCTCTGCAGTGAGACTAGACCTGGGTTCACATGGAGCACTTTCTTGACTCCCTAACCAAGACTGACAGAGGAGGTAAGGGACTCTCTTTTCTTTCAGCAGAGGGACAAACTGGTCCTGGTTTAAACTCTATCAAGGTCTCATACAGTAGATGTTCATTACTTGGCAGGAGCCAGCCCTGTGTGGAAGTAAAGGCTGAGTCAGAGTGAGCCAGCTGTGGCCACACAGAACACAGGTTTCGGGGCTGAAATTAAGAGCCTGCAAAGCAGCAAGGGTGCTGGTCCACACCTGTAACCCCAGCTCCTCAGGAGACGGAGGCAGGAGGGTCACGAATGTGAGGACAGCCTAGGGAACTTAGTGAGACTATCTCGAGATTAAAAAATAAATAAATAAATTTAATTCTGGGATGAGTGATAGAACCTAGCATAGAACCTAGTGACAGAACCTAGAGTGATAGGCCTAGCATGAGCAAGGCCCTGGTTTAATCCTCAGCTCCAGGAAAAAGAAAAAATTCTGCAATGAGGCATGTTTGCAGAGATGAAAGCAGACCCGCTGCACTCAGAGCCAGGCACCTAGAAAGTGCTGCCCAGGCCCTACCTGCCTCCCCTGCATTTAGCTTCTGTGCTACTCCCTCCCGTGCTCTTAATAAAGCCCCTCTTCCCTTGAGCTTTTCTGTGTGAGTCTCGGTTATTTGCGAACAAACGTGTCCTGTCTAAAACAGGTACCACTGCTAATTTTCAACATAACCCTAAAATTGATTTTGCCTAAGGAGAAGAGATGTTTTAAGGTCAAAATGCATAAAAGAATGAAATTCAGCGAGTAAAAAGGAGCCCCCCCCAAGTCCCTGGTCCCCTCTTCCCTGCTGCATTGTGCATGACGGGTTCAGAGGGGGTTAGCAGTACGGGAGGGAAGCAAGGCTAACCAGCAACTGACCCAGCTGACCAATTCCATTTCCGGGCAGACACGTCTCCTCCAGCACAGACAGATTCTGATTTTATTTAAATCCTACTCAGAATTAGATCCCTGCGACATCAAGCTGAGAAGCAGAGGCAGGTGTGCAAGGAGGGGTGCTGCTCCCCAGTTTGATAAGTCCCACTGAAATGGCAGAGTGAGGAGACTGCTAAGTGCTTCAGGGCGGGGCGGGGAGCACCCGAGGCAATGTCAGGCACCTGGCAGGAGAAGGAGAGACGGGGTGACCGTCTCCTGCATTTGGATTTCTTTCTGGACACATCTGTCTTCCAGCTACCAGCCAGTGTATTTAGGTCAGATTGCAGATTTTGTGAAGTCAGAAAATCATTGTCAACTCAGAAGGCTTTGAGGGCCAAGTGCGTCGGGAATGATGGAAGTTTCTCACAAACACGGAACTACCAGTGAGTCCTCGGACCTCAGCACCCCCATCTGCACCTGTCCTGCCCCTCCGGCCTCGTCACCCTGGACAGCACGCATCAGTGCCCTCGGACCAAAATCAGAGGAGCCGTAGTGTGAGATTCACTTGGGGTTTGAGGTCAGGAGGAAGCCAGAGGCCAAAGGCGATGGTCAGAATCAAAACCAAACCAAAGGGTGAGGTAGAAATTGGCATGTATCACGGGACTCGGCAGAGTAACTTGCAAAGGAGTTACGGGCTGGCCTGGGTGTTGTTGCTTCACTCATGTTTTTCACTTCTGTCCAACGCAGAGGAAGCCAGGTCTTTTCCTTCCTCTTTAGGGTGAGTGTCCAAAGATCATCTCTGTGCCTATAAAACTCTGAAGTCTGTGACTGTTGTTTCTGTTCCCACTATGTAGTGCAATCTTCTTGCTCAGAGGAACAGCAAACAACCCCTGCACCACGATTCCGCCAAAAGAGATTTGCTGGAGTGCATTTTGCACACTCTTCCATGTACATTTCACTGCAAGTTGGTCAGACAACTTCACCCTTTGAAGACCAGGAGACCTTTTGAGGTGCAAGAATGGAAAGAGTTTCCAGGAATAAAACCTCCAAGTTTCACAACTGAACACAAATCTCAGTGAGAATCACAGTCAACCATCAGGGATATTTGGGTTTTGCTGTTAATTCAAGAAAGCATTCGTACTGACAGTTTCTTCACAGCTCCCCCTGTAAAAAGTGAGGTATCTGGGGTTGCTTTTGTAAGGCAGCTTTTGGCTGCCTCTCCCTCCTCTGTCCACAAGCTATAGGCAAAGTGAGACCAAGTCCCTCTGACTTGTACCTGTGGTTTGTTTTAAATAGGGATGAAGATGTGTTCTACAGAGTTCATTCAAGGTTGGCCACTTTCTACACACGAATTTTCAAACACTCTGGTCCTTATGATCAGTAGCTGATTTTCTTCTCTTCATTTCCATCTTTCTCATTGTTCAGTGTTCTTATAGGGAAAAGCACGCAACAAAAGGACAAACACCTGATGCCATCACACTTGGCCCCGCAGCCAGTAGAGAAAACCATTTGTAAAAAGGCTATTATTTCATTTATAATCTGCTTTCCTGATTGCTTTTAACTTACTTGAAGAGTAGATGCACTAAGGAAGAAAGGTTTGTGACCCATCTGTTGAGTGTATAATTTCCTTTTCATTGGCTAGCGCAGTCCAATAAAGAAAATATTATTAGGTGCCCTAACTCAATCAGCAAACAAATGACAGGCAGATGGTCTTCAAAAACAATGCTGACCATGAATGCCACAGAGCGACAATGTGGACCCCAGCTTCAGGCAGCCTTTGTCTGAAAACTCTCCACTGGGTTAAGTGATGCAAAACAGGACAGAAAGAGAGAAGCCTGTGTTTAAATCAGGGAGAAGTTAAGGGCCTCTACAGTGTTCCATGAAAGGCTATGATAATTCTATTGGGAGCAGGAAAGAAGGAAAAAGAAAGAATGAAGGAAAGAAAGAAAGAGAGAAAGAGAGAAAGAGCATTCTACTTGAATAACGTAATCCTAAACCAGTGCTGAAACTCAGAGGATTGACTTGAAATGACACTTCTGCTCTGAATCATTCTAGTCTGATTTTTTTCTTTACCCAGGCCTTTATCTGACAGAATTTTCACAAGTTTTATCTCAGCTGAGCAATGCAATTGTGTGAAACAGAACTCTTTGTGTGAGAGTTATTTATTGAATGGAAGAAAGGAAGAAGGAAAGGAAGGAACAAGGAAAGAAAGGAGGGGAGGGAGAGGTGAGAAAGGAGGGAAGGAAGAAAAAAAAAGATGGAAGGGAGGAAAGAGGAAAAAGTAGGGATGGAGAAAGGGAAGGAGAGATGGAGGGAATAAGGCAGCCTCCTGAAGGATTTGAAAAGCTTTGAAAACTCAGTGAGGTCAGACACTGGCATGAGTGATTCCAGAGTTAGGAGGGTGTGTACAATCTCTGCCCTCTCGTGACTGGTACTAGTGAGCCAGGGACGACCCCTGGTCCTGCGGAGTCCACTCCTGACCCTGCGGGTACCCGCCTGGATTTTGTGGTCCGGAGTGGTACTGGATAGAGGCTGACTGACCCACACATCTTCCTTGTGCGTGGTGGCAGGCTGGACTGTGATCACTCAAGTTTGACCATGAAATCTGTGATAGTTTCCACCCAAGTCCTCGCTGTCAGAAGCAACTTAAATTTGGTCAACCCAACTATGTAGCTATTTATGCTTTATAGATCCTCTGGGCTGTGCCTCTGACTTTTAAGACAAGAAAGAGAACAAAAGCACAATTATATCTGCTTGACATCCTTGAAGATATTTTCTCGTAAAAATAATGCAAGCTTATGATTAAAAAAATTGAAAAGAACAGAAAAACTGTCAAGGAACAGAAAACCACCACCCAGAATGCCACCACCTCTACCAGCAGTTAATAATGTGTAATGGACCCTTTCAACAGTTTTCCTCTGTGTTTTTTATGTATTTGAAAATACATTATTTTTCATTTTTAGTTTAACCTTTATAAAAGCTCTTTATAAATTTGGGGAATTAATATAACCTTAGCCTCAAGACCATGAAATTAAGTGTAATTAAATAGCCCCAGTAAAGTGTGTACCATACTGCCTCATACGCAGTGAGCACTCAGTAAAATGTGCCAGTGATGATAACTTGTGCGCTAGAATTCTTGTTCACATTGTGGCTGATTGCCTTGGGGTTCCTAGATATAGTCAAAGGATTTGAACATGTCTGAATCCTCAATGCATACTATACAGTTCTTTTATACAGATAGTAACCGTTTACAGCCCATGTGAAATATACCAAAGCCTTGCCCACAGTGACGTTTTTAGTACTGGGATTGAACCCAAGGCCTTTGCACTGAGCTACACTTTTTTTTTTTTGTTGAGATAGGATCTTGTCTCTGCTGCGCTCAAAATTATAATCTTCTTGCCTTGACCTCTCAGAGCGCTTGAGATTATAGGTACAAACCACCACACTGGTGCAAAATAGCTCATTTTAAATTTTAAAAAAACTTTCTTTATTTTACTGGTTAAAATTTAAAATATGAAAAAATAAAACAAATTAAATAAAAAAACAAAAACATTTGAAATATGGCATCTCATTACTCACTAAATTTGGAGTTTTTAAACATTTTTAATGCATATTAATTCTTTACATTGTCTCTCTAGTGTGTGTATGCAGGTAAGTTAGTGAATTTTCTGTGTGTGTCCTTTGCTGCATGGGTCATGTTAACACCTTGTTCCAAATAACTCAGACACACCTATAGCATGGCTCTTGTGCTGCCTCATAACCTGCACCACAAATCACTAAATCTCTCTATGTCTGCTTGATCCTCCCCTGCTCCTAGCCCTAGCTAACCTTCTAAAGCAACGCACTGCAGTCTTGAATAATCTGAAGGATCTTATTAAAATACAGATTGTTCATTTCTGAAAAACTTCCAGAAGGCACTAACGCTGTTAACTTCTCTACTCTAAGCAGCTTACTAGGAGTGTCTTGTGCTTGATCCGGCTACCAGCCCAACAAAAGTATCTCCTTGTAATTTCCCTTTGCAAAAGGAGAAAGCTGGGAATGGAAGGACTCTGGGAGAAAAAGCGCTGGCCATCAAGGGCCCTCTCACATGGAGTGCCCACAACTTGAGGTCTGAGGCTGCCATTTTCCATGGCAATGGTTTGGTGGTTCTGCTCACTGACTCTCAGTTATGGTTATGGTTATGGTTATACAAGAGCACGGGCACGCAAGCATCCAACAGATGGTCTGTTCATCTTCGTCAGAGATCACTGTGGACTCTGGTATGGTGCTGACCTCTCTGGCCTTAGTGCCCACTAGGATAACTAAGCATGCTTAAGATAATTAAATATTATCACCTGACTTTGGCCACTATGGAATCCTGCTCCAATGTTACCGCTTCATGGTAATGATTTTGTCAACACAGCCCAGAAATGAAGCCATCCCTGTCACTGACAAGGTTGCTGGAGGCCCAGCTCCAAGGGATTCCATTCTGTCTCCAGGAAGGATGGGTCTACATTCTCACATAAGTGACCTCTTCTAATGCTCCCACCTCTCCAAGCCTTCTGCGTCCTCCCTCAACACTCTGCCAAGGCATTTTCCATGTCCCCACCATCACTGACACAACCTAAAAGGTCAAGCAACTGTTACAAGGTCCAATAAAGGCCAACTTCAGGGGTCCCTGCTAGTGGCCTAGACCTCAAGTCCCTGGTGAGCACTGTCATATGCATGCATTTTCCTATCACGAGCCTTAGATTCTGACCCCTGGCACCACCCTGGTCCGATGAGCTTCATTCCTGCAAATGTCATTGGGCTCCCATGACCTGACAGAAGCCAGGACGACAGTCTTTCCCCACAGAGCAGGAGCAGCATTTCTCTGCATGAGCAGGGCCCATACCTGACCTTCAGACTGGAGGCAGCACAGGGGAAGAGGGCAGTCCTCTGGGAGTCATCGCCTCAGCCCAGGTTTCTGTAGAGTCCAGTGAAGCTGTTGCCCATCTGTGAGAGTAGGTCGGACTCCTTTTGCCAACCCAAAGGACTGAGGGAATCTAGGGGTTTACCACTTACACTATCCAAACAAAAGTCATTTATGTCGTGTGGCAGGGCTCGAAATTTCATGTTTTTTCTTATCAGCACCCTGACTTTGGTGTAAGAATCATCAAGTGTGTGTACTCAACATTCTCTGTAGCTCAGCCACCCTTCCAATTGGACCTGGACACGATGTTCAGTGGCTGAAGGAGGTAAGAGTCTCCTGGTTTTCATACCGTCCCTGGCACTTTCTTTCCAAGGCATTTAAAGGAACTGTCAAATACCAACCCAACCACCACTATGGTTGGCATAGAGTTCATACGATGCTGATGGTCACTCAGCCATCACTCTGGCTACCATAGACTTCATATGACTCCTGTGGTCGCCCCCCCCAGCTTTGTGCCAGGCAGCTCGCTGGCCTTGGATGCATCCGTCACCTCAGCACTCCGTAGACGAGGTCTTCGAAGCTATGCTGCCATACGATGCCAGGGCTTCTCACCTTCACTCAGTCAAAAAAGGGCGCTGGGAAGGGATGCACCCTAAGACCCACTCCCGAAGTCTGCTTCCTGGGGATTTCCCGGTATCAACTGTCTTTGCCTGGTGTTTTGGAGTCTGGGTGTCTTTGAGTGAGAGGACAGAGGGGAAAAAAAGCTCATTCGAGAATCTTTACCACAAGTTCTCACTTCCATAGACCCTTCCAAGGACTCGGCAAGTGTGCTCCAAGTATGTCAATCCAGAAGACGGAAGGAGAAAGCAAGGACCCTTCACTTCCCTTCCAGGTTGTGCAGGGTCACCCTGTAGGAACTGACCCCTCATACCTCCAGTTTGGGCCAACATAAGCTCGGAGGAGAGTCTAACGGGTATTCAAGAAGTTCTGGACAGTTTCCTTCGCCGGGATAAAACCCACTAGAACTTGGATATTCATTTATCTCCTTTAGATAAATGGCATGGGCTGTTTACATCATGTCTGCATTTGTCAAGACGGGAAGAACTGATAGAGAATTAAAACTACTGTATTTCACTTTGAACGATATGCTGATTGGGTAAATCCTGCCTGCAAAGGGAGTGGTGCGTTTTTCTCCAGGCTAAGCGTCGTCTTAACAAGAGGCTGCCTTGCCTCTTTTGCAAACTCAGTTCTGCCATGATGATAGGCAAGGGCCAGCTTGTTTGTTTGTCTGTCTGTCTCTTTTATCAGTTTGTAATTTCTTCTCTGAAATGTTCAACTTCACAAATCTGTGGCCATGGTTCGGAAGGTTTTCTTTAAAAAGGGATGCAACTCTTTTTCCTCCAGATCTTTAATCCAGTAAGTGTCCATTTCCAACTAGACAGCCTCCTTCTCTTTCCTTCTTTTCCCTTCTCAAGCCCCAGTTTCTCCCTAAGCCAGCTTTAGTGCCCCATACCATGTGCGCTTTTAGCATATCAGGCTGGAATGAGAGAGTTGAGCAAAGAGGAAACTGAAGCCACCGTTACTTACATCTAAATACCTTTTATTAAAATGTCACCAGGGAACACTAATCTTTGATTCCAACATTTTACAAGAACAAATGTGGGGAGCATGAGAATATTCATTAGAAGAAACAGAAAATGAGAGGGACCTGGGAGACATCTCTGTGAAGTGTGGATGTGTGCAGCCAGCCCACGAGCTGACGCCTCTGAGCGTTAACACATGGTCCCTTCATCAGAGGTCTGTATATGTGACTCAGCTGCTGGACTGACAGAAGATTTGGGGTTGTTAACACACACTTCATTAAAATACCAGCTAAAATCCAAGTTTGAAAACCCACAGTTTGTGTTAGTTGATAAAACTCAATTGCTTCTAATTGCTGTTAGTGCAGCTTTAAAATAATATTTTGTTGTAATCAAGGATTCAATATGACAAGGGAGAGTTGGCCCGCTGAACTGGAAACGCCAGGCCAAGGGGGATGTGTGCACACACAGGGCTTGTGGCTTCACAGGATTCATTTTTTATAAAAAAAACTTTCCAAGCATCGAACAAAGGAAAATGACCAGTCTTCAAATGGGTCACAAAAGGGAGGGACAACTGGAACACTGAGTATCGTTTACATCTCTGGTTACTCTCTGTGGATGAAGAGGTGAAACTCTCTTGTTTTCACTCTTTCGTGGAGCCTGCATCAGAGTTAGCCAGCGTCTCCTTTCAGTATTCCCGTTTATCCCCTCCACCCCATGTAGAAGACTGTCAGTAGAGGATACTTGATAAGATAAATCATAAACTCTGAATGTTACTGGACCTACCACTGAAGAAGGAAGGGGAAGCCGACCATTGATCTCTGCTCACTGCAATCCAGGAACACTGGTCTTAAGGGTTTTCCACTAAGCTGAGCGAATTCCCACTTCCTGGCCTTTTATTTGCTCCAGTCTGCAGTTCCTACCCCTTAACCAACTCTGACTCAGCCTTGAGTCTCAGCTTCAACCGCGGTCCCGAGGGAAACTTTCCCTGACCTCCCGTGTTTAGATTAGTTCCCCGGCATATATACACTGCCATCATGGCCTGCATATTTCTTTCAAGGCACTTTGATCAAAATTGATTATTTGCATAACTATTTGTTTAATCTACTTTCCCTATTAAGATTCAAAGTCTAGACACCTCTTTATCCTATCTTTTCTACAACCCTATCCAAAGAACATGGAATATAGTAATAAATTGCCTACATGACAACTAAGATTAGGAATTTTAAGTGATTTTTATTAAGTATAGAGAAGAAAGAATAAGATAGTAACAGAGAGACCTTGACTAGGAACAAAGTAAACAGATTCCACTCGATACAGAAAAAAAGAGAATCTTTACATCCTCTTGGTAGATACCTCAGGAGAAGCTATAAACTTTTGGAGAAATCCAGGTATGTAGATTGCCTAACCATTCTCTATAACACAAAACGGTCTTAACCCTACATGTTCTATCAGACATGAACATGTGTCCCAAAATGCCCATATTGGAAATATTTCTACTTGTGACTTCTGGATATGCACTGTCCTACCCCTAACCCCCTACGCTGTACTTTATTAGAGACAAGTGTCTGGTGTAGATCTCTTCCTTCAATCTTTGAACAATGAAACTTTGGGCAATGGCGGATAAAACTGAAGATGATAATACTCAACAATCATAGCAAACATAGTCACGAGGCAGCACTTTTGGCTGACTGAAATCCTTCTCACCTTTTCCAGTAGTAACTTTCGTTTGCTGGAAATGAGTGTCCCGAGGTCCCCAGCAGTCTCTATTCTCTGTCCCATATTAGTAAAGCTATTGAAGCCCTTACTCCCTGAAACGGGAATCTTCAGTAAAGTGGTAACAAGGTAGAAAAGGGATTGAGTTCATTCGTTCTAAGAGAAGCCCCTAGAAAAACTGCTGGGGGAAATTCTTCCAAGCTTCCCCCCTGCACATTGAGCTGCCTAAGTTTCTTCTGTACTTGGACCTGGATCTCCTGTTTAGCCTACCTGCTGAATTTGTGGATTATTTTGACTTTCTTAAGTACTTTTGAATCAAAGATATGTAAGTTTTCCAAAATTATCTTCTTAAGAACTTTTTATTAATATATTCATGTTGCAAATGTTTCTACATTTAAATATATGAGATTTTTTAAGATTTATTTCCAAAGTCTTTATAATCATTATTTATTACATCAGAATGTAGATACACTAAATGATAGAATTTTACCTTTTACATAGTTTTCAAGAAAAACTTCATTCCAAGTTACATCACAAATGCTTAACTGTATTTGAAAGTCCATATTCAGAGTCTATACCGGACAGCTACGCTATATGACTAAACACATGATTCAGTGATTTAAAGCCACAAACAACTATGTATTTTTGCAGACATATCTATGGATTAGCATATCTACACTGAGTGGTTGATTTAAACTGCATGACAAGCCGAATATGGCCCCTGGTTGAGACTCCCCAGGTGAGTATTCCGGAACCAAGACGATGGATGGAGACGCAGTGGTTGCAGGAAGCTTCCCCTGGGACCGTGACAGAAATGGAAGACACCAAGTCCAAGTGGCCAAGCACATTCCAAACCTTTGCTTCTGCATGAGCATCTGCACCTTGTTGTACCGAAAGCGTCACAGAACAAAGCTCTGTGTTACTAATGGTGGAGGCAAGCACATGCCATGCACACAGGGGAGAAGAGGACTAAACGTTTCCTAAGCAATAATGCACACTGTCACACAAGCCAGCAATGTGCCTGAAGACCACACTTTTTATGTCCACATGATTGTTCTGCTGTTAGCTGCAGTGAGAACTTACCTGATTACCCACAAATTCAAGCTAGCAGAAGTGATGCTGACATGGGCAAACAGCTAATGTGTTTGCCCCAGACCTAACGCCAAAGCTAAGCTGCCCTTTGTCCTGGCCTGGCTCGCTCAGTTGCAGAAGCTCACAGCGCTGCAGCTGCGGTTTCACCCCGCTCTCCGTCGGCTGTTGGGTTTGAAGCACTAGGCCTCAGCACACCCCGCATCACGTGGGTGCACTTGTGGAGTCCAGGTGCCGCACTTCATCGAGAAAGAGATGAACTGAAAAGCAGGGTGTCAGTGCATTCAATACTGACTTTGTTCCATGCTTTCAGCCAAATTTCTTTTGACATTTTATCCTTAAATGTAATTTATGAGAATGTATAGATAAGGAAAGAATTGTTCAGGGAACTTTAAAGATGAACTTTAAAAGCATCTCAGGCTGTGAATAGCCATCATACTCCAATCTTATAATTTCTTGTACATTTGTGTGTCTTGTATTAGATCTATCTGTTTCTTTAGTAAAACTCTGAATGATACACCTAAAAAAGGAAAAATTTGAGGATGGGCAGTAGAAATCCTAAAATTTCAAACCAGCATGGTCAGACCACACCAACATATCCTTTGCCACTAAACCACACAACTGTCCCCAAACCTCCAGCACTAAGGACTGAATTCTGGTGCCTGACACCACGTACTTTGATGTAGTAATTTTTTTATTATTTCTCTGGCAATTGCACTGTCAAAAACATAAGTCTTATTTTAATATATAACTTAACAACGTTCAAAATATTTAGATTGCCTAACAGATCCTAGTTATCATAAATATATGACATGACTGTTTCTTAAAAATTCAGTGATCATCTGTGCTATTTTTTATTTTTTATTTCTTATTAAGAAGAGAGGGTAAGCTCTAGGAAATATTTTAAATACATTGTCTATCATTAAGTAGAAAATTAAAGGGAATAGAGGTAAGAGGGGGTTACAGAGAGGATGATATGATCAAAGCATCTTATATGCATGTGTGAAAAGGTCATGAGGAAATCCATTATTTTGTACAATGAATATATGCTAATAATTAAGAAAAAAGAAAAAACTACATTGAAAAGGTAAAAGAAGTCTAAGTGTTAGTCAGAACATTTCATTTACACACTTCATTGTCCCTATTTGTGAATCAAGGTTGTCTTTTGTCACTGATAAGATAATAATAATAATACAATTTGCTTTTAGAAATTCTTAGTCATCCAGTCTGGGAACCAGATACCAGTCTGTCCCCCTGAGTCAGTGCCATTCGTGAACTGTGGGTAGAGAGAAGAAGGCCACACCAGCAAGCAAGCCCAGGCTGGGAACCAGCAGCACATGTGGGCCACCGTTAGACTGGAACAGACAGACCCCAGCCCCTTGTGGGGCATAGGCTGGAAAACAAGAAGTATCAATCCCACTCCCCTCCCCCAATAAGTGACCAGCTTTTCTGGAGACATACAGGCCGGGGCAATAGCTATGAAGGTGAAATACTGGATGCCTATGGTGTTTGGTGTTTCACTAACACTGCAGGTCTAGGGCCAGTGGTCTGACCATAGGTTCAGAGGATACAGTGTGGTATCTAGGAGAGATCTCCTCCTGAGGGCTGCAGCCATTGTTGATTCCCTATGGTCTTGTTTTGAAGTCCTATATCATTTCCATAGTTTTGTTGGGTTGGGTTTTATTCTCTCTTGTTTTGTTTGATTATGTCAAATCCGATGGCAGGAGCAGCTATTTCAAAGATAGCAAGATATATTACGGTAGCCATTTTGAATTTGCTATTGGCTTGTTTTGAAGTCCATCATTGATTTCATAATGTTTTGAAGTTCTGTATCTCTTACACTGGTTTGTTTTGATTGGTTTTAGTCTGTTTTATCCTCTTTAAAATAAAAAACAAAAAATAAATTCTTAGTCATCAGCCACAGATTTTAATCAGGGATTTTTTTAAATGGACACATTAACAATTCCTTTTATATTACTGTGCTTTTGTAGACTTCACAGTTACTATTGTAAAGTTATAGCTAGATCTGCATTGTGGCTATGTCTTGTATGTCAAAACATAAAAATAACTCTTCAACCATAACCTATGATGATTTTACTCAGTTTTTTATAGTATCTTAAACCAGCATTTACTGTCCTTTGATAATGATTCATTTTTAATTATTCTAGGTGCTTACTAAGTGTAAGTAGAATGACTGGATCAAAATAAAACAGAACATAAACAATTTGTTGGCCCAATTTAAAGTAATTGGATAGAAAAATTTTGTGAAGAAATATAGGAGATTACATGAGCAAGACAGGCAGGAAAGACCTTAAGACTGGATAGTCAGGCATATTAAGAAAAAACAGCTATATTTGACTATTTAAAAAATTAACACATTTGTGTGGCAGAAGAACCATAAAAGATGGCAATGACAAATGGTCAGTTTGGGGATTGGAGTTTTCAAATGCCAGAGAGAGGTGTAATGTCCATAATAGGCATAGGGCTCCTGCAAGTCATCCACAAAGAAATAATCCCACAGAAAAATAAAGACAGAAGGAATTAATCCACAGTTGAGCCAGTTCAAAAGACCAAATAGTACAGAAAATAACCTTCAAACTAGTTTAGAATATAAACTAAAGTGAGAATAAGATAATAGTTTATACTTACTAGACTGGAAAATATTTACAGTCAATATGCAGGAAAAGGAGTCTTATAAAATGACTTAAAATTTTTAAATTATATTTTAAAGAACTTAATAGCTATTTTTGGGAAACAATCTTTCAAAAATCTGTCAAAATTATACATGCACACATATTCTTAAACCTGATTCTTAGGCTACTATAGCTTAGAATTGTGAACATCAATATTGAATGGTATTTATTATAATATTTTTGCTAGTAGCAAAGAATCTCTAAGGCAAAAATATTCTAGAAACAAGAAATTAGGGCTGGGTATTTAGCTCAGCGGCATAAGTTCCTTCCTTGCAAATGCACAGTCATGAGTTCGATCCCCAGTACCAAAAAAAGAAAAAAGAAACAGGAAATTATACATCAACAGAGAAATGTCTTGACGATATTGCTGTACATATTTTCTGTGAAGTATTATACAGAAATTTTAAAGCAAAAAAGATTATTGTATTTTAAGAGTAGAAATTTGTAAATAAAAATGAATGCCACTTTTAAAAAGATACAATGTTCCAAAACACTATGGTTCCCCCCACTCTCTCTCTCTCTCTCTTATTCTGTGTATGTGTATTATACTACAACACAATAAAATGTAAGGATTGTTAAATTGAGTTTGCTCGTGGCAAGGGGTTATAAACTAGTTTAAGTGAATAATAAGAAGCGGAAACGTAAAGAAAATAATAATGTACAAACTATAATACCACTTGATTATATTCATACATTTGATTGGTCAGCTCTCCTGGGACAAATTGCCTGCCAGTTTAGGGGAGGAGAGGTTTAACTGGTTCTTGGTTTCAGAGGTTCCAGTCCACGATCTGCTGGCTCCAGGGCTGAGTTGCCATGGTGAGAAGAGCCCGGCAGAGGAAGGCTGCTCACTGCGGGGTGGCTGGGAAGCAGAGCATGTTGGGTAGAGCCGGAGAGGGAGGGGCCAGAGACCAGATGCAGCCCCCAAGGTCACCTCCTTGGTGACCCACTTCTGGCAAGAGGGCCCTGCCTCCTAGAGGCCATTCATCCATGAACTCACCCCTGAGTTCCCTACTGATGACTTTCGCGCCCTCAAAACCTGATCACACTGGGAATTCCTTAGGGCGATAACCAGCAAATACACTTAACAATTATGTGCTTTTTACATGTGGCAATGTATGTAGGAGCAAATACATGGGGGAAACCATAAAATTAATTGTGTTTAATGAAATGAGCCCACTGGTGGGCTAGTTTAATACAGTTGCTCAAAAATTTCTGTCCCTTAGAACCTCAGAATGTGACTTTATTTGGAAATACAGCCTTTGTAAGTCAGTGAAGATATGGCCCTAAATTTAGTGAGTGGCCTTCTTTAAGAAGGCCCTAGGAGGACACCAGGGTGTGAAGACAGGGACACAGTGGGGAGAACCCGCCTCAGGCTGAGGCTACCAGAAGCTCCCAGAAGCCAGGAAGCTTTCTCCTTGGGGACTTCAAAGGAGCACTTCTGTATTTGGTTTCTGCTTTCCAGAACATGGAGAAAATAACATTTCTACTGTTTTAAACCACAAACATTGTGGGAATTAGTTGATGCAGACCTAGGAAACCAGTGCCATCTCATAGCATAGATTTTATGTTTGGTCACCCACAAGTTATTACTCTTACCTCTGTCTCCAGGAAGAAGGGAAGACACGGAAAGCCTGTCATACCATAAACTTCATAGCCATCTTGTCCGCACACACATCTCCTGCATGGTGTAGCAAGCGTGCACACGGGTCCTGAATAAACTTTATAGAATACATTAAATCACAAGTAAATAAAAATATACATTAATCTCTGTGCTTTTGATCTTCAAAAATAATTTGAGTGCTGTGTGTTTTTCAAGTTTGAGGCTATCCTATGAGAATACACTTTGTGTCTGTATTCACTGATTTTTGCTTGACCAGAGGGTTAGAGTACAAGCTCAATGCTTCATCTGTCTGAAAATGTCAGGGGAAAAGGAAATCGCGGCAGTAGAACTAGAGGCAACAGAACCTTTGAAATCTCGCCCTTTCATCTCCACATGGATGCCAGCTCTGTCAAACTTTGTTGAAATCATTTCTCAGAGATATTGATAAAGCTGAAATAACCTAACCATGGGATATACATGAGCACAGTTTTAACCAGCGGTGCTTCTCCAACCGCTTCTCCAGAAAGTCAGCTTGCCTTACGCGGTGTAATAAATTGTTACAGAAACCTTTCTAGAACGTAAAAGTTATTCGGGCATCTGGCTGAAGGTTACTGCCAGCATTCTGCAAGAATTTCAATAGGAGTAGGAGGGCCGGGGAAGGGAGTAAAGTCATTTCAGAACCATTCCTGAAGGGTAATGCCTGCGTTCCGGAGGGATTTCAGCGCGCGGCTAGAGGGCGGCAGAATTATTGCTGAAGTATTCCTCCTGGAGAGCTTTCACCCCACGGCGAAGTGTATTCAAAACAATTCTGCTGCGATAGTAAAAAATATATATCCATGCTGTGCGTTCCCAGAAGGGTAGTTGGACTTCCTTATTCACACGAGCCAAGAACTGCAAACAGCTGAGGAGGTGAATTGGTAAAGTGCTACCATGGAGATTTTGCTCTGAACGCTGGCTGGGGAAACCCGTGATCCCATAAGGTTAGAAACATTACATGTTTTACAGGGTGTGCGTCAAAATGAATAATTCATACAAAAATGCTCCTAACTTGATTCAGGTAAGATTATATGATAAAGTAAGAAACAAATATCAGATAAAATATGCTTTTCTATGTGGTCTTTCTGCAGAATCCCTAAATCAACTCAGATGCCATACGCAGCAGTCTATAAGGTCCTGGGGAGATAGAGCAATTGTATCCCAAGTTAATTGGGCGTGTCAGACATAACATGGTCAATGAATATTTATTTAATATCTACCTATTGGGTGCTAAGTTGGTACTAAAACACAATCTATGCTTCACCACAGTGAGATACATGAAGCCACTGACTTTAGTTTAAAGTGTTTCACTCACACTTGGGAAGTTAAAGTCCAAGAAAGGGTGGCCTCACTGGTTAGGTCTCTGGGAAGGGTGACATGTCATGACAACTGCATGAACAGGACAGAAAGCTGGAGTCAGGGGCAGAGAAAGGAGTCCCAGGGCCTCCTTTGAGCACAGGTCTCCAGTGTCCTGGGACCTCCCTAGACCCAGCAGTGGTAGTGGACCTATGGCAAGTGTGCTGCAGTGGGTATACAGAGCCTCTCTGTCAGCGTTTGAGCCAAGTCATCCCCGCAGCCCAGCACTGGATAACAGCACACACAGGGGACATGCATGTGCCTGGGAAGAGGTATTGGCATCAGGCAACGATGTTACAGGACATGTCTGCTTGGCCATGACTGGTCCAAGCTTTCCAATGTCTGGTTGGTGCACTGCCAAGCTTATATATATATATATACATTCATTTTTATTAGCACAAGATTTTAGCTTTGTGTTTTCTTATAAAAAATTGAAACTTAATATCTAAGATTTAGCAAAGAGATTCTCTAATTAAGAGCCTAAGATTCTTTTATGGTGTGCTGTGCCCTTGGCATACTTCAATCTGCAGCATCATATTTACTTGTTTGTGAAGAATTTATGAAAACAAGAGCAAGAGATATATATATTTGCTTGGACTGGCTGTGATTTTAGTAGAAGGCTCCACAGGGTAGGAAATGCACTCAAGTGTCTTTTTCAGAGCAGGCCAAAAGCTGGTGATTGGTGGAACCTTGTCCCCTTGCGCTGGTGGTCAGCAAATTCAAGAGGAACCCACAGAGAATCATTGTGGTAGATTACTGCTTCAAGGACTATCGAATTCATTAGTGTTAATAGTGTTAGCTACTTTTGGTATAGGAATGGATTTGTATTGGGTGCTTCATTTTTTATAAACTTGATGTTTCTGTAGACTCCAAATCTTGAACAACAAAAAATGACTACAGCAAAAAAAAAAAAAAGCAACACTGTGAACAGACAGCGGAAGATCATTCCAAGAGGCCCAGACAGTCATCTGCAGTGACTGAATGCAATCAGGAAGCGTTATGAGTCATGCGGTGAGTGTTGTGTGTCACACATCAAATGTCAGATGGCTCTTTGACACCAGCCGCAAAAGTGCTGCTGAGCTTGGTGAAACTGAAAGCAAAGAGTTTCTTGAAGGGAAACTGAGGAAATATCGCTCCCAGTGTCTTAGTTTTTGTAATGGCCTTTCTAAAGCAAATCATCTGACAGCTGCCAGCCTTCAGGCTTCTGTGTGCGCAGCCCCAGAGCGGGGAGAGGTGTGCGCTCTCAGGGTACCCTCCTGAGGGAAGGAGAGTAATTCAGAACACTAGGCATTTGAACTGGGGCCCCGGAATCTCTTCAGGTAGCATGGCCTCGAAATGACGAGGTAGCCAACTCCTGGACTGCAGTTTGTGCCCCAGCATTTGAGTCATTGTTTCATAATACCATTGCTTCCTTGTGTTAGCGCAAATAACCCACAGTGGGTTTTACCACACAGTAGCGTCTCGCTTTGCTGGGAATCATTCGTCTCCAGTTATTTTTTCTCCAGTGCATTTTCAAAATGTAGTGTTTTGAGCCCAAACTAGACTTACTGGGTGGGAATTTATGAGGATGAGACCCAGGAATCAAAAGGCACCTCAAATATTCCTGAATTCACTGAAGTTTGACAACTGCACTTCTTACCCTTTACTTTCACAGGGAGGTGTGTCCACGCACACTCACTCTGCCTGACCTCCCATAGTCAAATGCTTAATATCTGCCAGATGCTTCCATTTCCTCCTGCTTTCTCTATTATTTCACCCAATGCAGCTTCTGTGAAGCAAAAGATGCTTCCTCATAGCGTGTGATGGCATTTGGTGACCAGCATAAGGACACACAACCATCTAACCCCTGACACCCTACACCAGTGCTCTCATTCCTATATTTCTGGAATTTATGTCCCAGAGATGAAGTTATGAGCAACTTATTGTGTATTTGCTGATTGGCTTTCACATTTCATGAATCAATGAGAACTCAGTACCCATTGTGTCCTGGGCACTATGCTATAAGGAGGCAAATTTTTATAAAATATCCTAAAACCCTAAGAAAGCATCTTTGCCTCCAAGTCACTTAAAACCTAATGATAGCTGAAGAGTAATCTGAATTAGGACAAATACAGTAAAGTATAATCACAAACATAGGAAAACAAACCGGTGACAATGTAAAGTGGTATAGCTGCTGTTTAAAACACTATGGCAGCACCTTGAAAATTTAGAAATGAATTATCATATGACCCATCAATTCTATGCTATGAATATGTCCAAAAGATTTATATTTAGAGGCTGGGCTTTGGACATACATAATTTGAGTGTTCAAAAGGTAGATGTAACCCAATAGTCCTTCACCAGATGAATTTATAAGTATAACGTGGTACACAACGGAACAGCAGCCGTTCTTCAAAGGGAAGCCCTTCGGACATGCCGCAGCATGGGTAAACCTGGAGGACATGATGATAAGTGAGAGGAGTCACTCACAAGAAGACACTGGTGTACAGGTCCAGTTGTGTGAAGTATCCAAAACTGTCAAACACACAGAGACCGAAAGTGTAACAGTGGTTACCAGGGCTGAAAGGAAGGGAAACAAAGAGCTGCTGTTGAACCAACACAGACTTGCAGGTTTGTAGACTGAAAAAATGCCGGAGGCTGTCCGCATGATAACATGAATGCGGTCAATGCCACTGAGCCATAAGCTTAAGGGAAGTAAGTTTTATGTACATTTTATCCATATCAACAGTAACAACACAAAAAATCCAGTCACCGTGTGGTCTCTCTTGTCCTCGTACAAGGCCTCCTCACACCAGCACCTGTTCCTCCGGCCATGGCAGTGTTTTCGCTGACCGCTGATAATGCTGCCTTCCACGAGGACTCTGGTCTCCTGCGTGCCTAGAAGATGCCTTACCTGGTAGTCGAGCCGTGCTTGCCTGCAAGCTCCGGTTTTGATCCCTTTTCTCCTGTGCAGGTTGAAGGGCAAACCTCCTGGGTTGCTGTTGGTGTCCTCCCCAACCAGCCCACCAGGACGGAATTCGATGGATCAGCACTTTAAAACATCGAATGTCCTTCAAGGACAGCACCTTGTCCAGAGAGGCCATCGAGGGAAAGGTAGGTGCATTAATCATCTCTCCTGCTGAAGATGAAGGAGAAGAAACAAATAAACAGCCCATCATCATGATCAGGTATCAAAGGTTTGTTTTAGGTCATACCCCCATTAAAAAGAATTTCAGTGTTGTCAGGAGCAATGTCAGGAATCTTTGGTACTCCCTCTGTGAGTAATGTATGCAGAGAGAGCTCCCCCCAGGAACTCCTTAATGAGTGCCCCTGTCAGTTTCTCTACCTTCCATTTTTCATGAGCTGGAAGCAACCATAGAGGAGGGCTCTACGCTGCATGTCTCTACTTTAACTAAACATTAAGTGATGTTAGTGCAAATGGTAAGAAAGTCATAGGAAATACAGTCAGCAATTTATTCTATTTGTGCTTCATCATAGGAGGTTATTATTTTAATCCTTAAAGATGTTTAATTTTTTAAAAAATTCATCTTTTAAATATATATTTGTAGAGAATTATTAGAAAACCCATAGATAATCAAAAAGATTAAAATACAAAAGTATCTACTCTTTCACTTGTCTAGGGACAATTGATAACACTTTGGTGTACCTGACAAAACCTTCTCTACAGATATAAACACACAGGTATATATAAATGGATTAAAAAAGTGTTACAAACATTTAGATCCTGTTTGCCTATTTTCGTAGGCAGAGTTCTGAGACAACCTCCAAACTTTTCTGCAAGATAACAAAAGTGTCCCAGAGATATGACATCAGCCCCTAGGGACACCAGGAAATCGTACAGAGGGCTAAGGACAAACCCTCTGCCAGGCTCAGTCAAACACCGCTGATAGCACATCCTAATAATGTAGACCCAGTGGCACTGTGTGCGCCAAGGATAGAAAATTGTTTCAGTTCCGTTAAATGGGTTGATTATAAGACAGAAGAAAAAATAAAACAAGACATGTTCCCTGTCCATTTCAGGAGTTAGCACAGGAAAAGAGATATCACCAGCTGAAGCCTACCCATTTTTTAGAAAGAAAGGAATCAGGGATTTGTTGTGGAGAATGTTTATCGCTGTTGGGTTTGGGGTATAAGTATTTTGGGTTTGATATTCTTTAAATAGGCTCCATCGTATTTACTTATGTGCTTTTAAATTATAGTGACCCAACCCCACCCTGCCCTAGCTCCTAAACTAGTGGCAAAGAGCATTAAAATAAACCTGAATAAATAAACAAAATCCGGAACAGTCATTCCACGTGAAAAACAAAACAAGCCCAAACTGAATTCTCCCTTCTCCTTCGAATGCCCAAAGGAGAAAATTTTTCTCACACAGTTAACCCAGCCATCGTCAGGTTCCCATGGGCAAGAATGCCAAGAGTGTTAGAAGAATTTAGATGCCTTTTCTCCTTTCTTAAAAATAGGATGATTTAAAGCCTAAGAAAAACAGATTAAGTCCTGAAAATTTCTGGTTCTTGACAATTTCTACTCCTCAGCGGTTGCTATTCACTAATGATATAAAGTCTGATGGATCTCACTTTTGTTTGCATTCTCTGCAATCAAATGATATATATTCACATTGGTAGCTCACATTTCTTAATCTCTTTATTCCCAAAAGATTTTGTACGTAGATGGAAACCTCTGACAATTAGGGAATTTTCCTTTCCGCCGTAAACAATTACAGGACTGAGTAAAGGATATGGAAGTTGACCAGGTGAGAAAAGAAGTAAATCAAAGGGACCCAGCGACACCCCGGATTTCTCCCGGAGGCGTCAAACTGGGCAGAAAGGAAGGCGAGCGGGCACGTGATGCTCTCCCTGAGCAGAAGAGGCGGGAGACCGAGCCAGCTAGAGTCTGTGAGGCCGGGGCCTGGAAGAGGGGACTCCGTGCAGAGACCGAGCTCCAGGACCGCACGGAGGATCTTCCGAGGCTGCGGGTGAACCTGGGGCTCCACAGCGCAGCACGAAACCCCACGAAGCAAGGCTGATCGCTGCCGGGCTGTGACTGAGCA
The DNA here is from genome assembly GCA_004027295.1 of Dolichotis patagonum. NCBI lineage: Eukaryota > Metazoa > Chordata > Mammalia > Rodentia > Caviidae > Dolichotis > Dolichotis patagonum. The sequence goes on along the minus strand of PVJX010001934.1, from coordinate 66,317 downwards.
GTTCCCGGATAACCAGGAAGCCAGACACTCGGCAGCATAAAATGCATGATTTCCAGCATTTACCCAAAATTACTGGCTGGACATCGTGGCACACGCCTGTAATCCCAGCACTCAGGAGGCTGAAGCAGGAGGATTGTGGTGAGGTCCAGGCCAGCCTGAGCCAAAGAGTTCAAGGCCAGCCTGGACTATACAGTGAGACCCTGTCTCAAAAAGACAGAAAATTTTTTTAAAACTTTAAAAATTACTAGATATATTCTCAGAAGCCAGAAAACAGGATCTAAAACCAGCCCTCCCAAAATCAGACAATAAAAACAGAACCACAATTACATTTAAATAGTCAAAGAATTTTTAAATATTATAAACAAAGCCAATGAATGACATGAATATAAGAAAGAATAAAAAGTAAGAAAAATTTTGTATAATAATTTATTAGGTGAAATGAATTTATTTGGTGCTAAAGATGAAAATTTTATTGAACTTGTAGATTTAACAATCCAAGTTACCCAAACTGAAGTCAGTGAGAAAAAGATTGATAATAAAAATGTAATAGAATTATAATAACCCATGGGGTAACATGAAGCAGTCATATATATAGCTGAAGATCTAGAAAGAAAGACGGTGAAAAGATTGATGGGAAACATCTGAAGAAACAATGGGCATTTTTTTCCAAATTGAAAGAAAATAATAATATATTTAACAGTTCAATAACTCTAGGCAAGATACTATATTGTAAAAAATAAACCTGAAGCATAAACAACAGAAAGAAAGTATTCTAAAATCACCCTACCTACAGAAGAAAGGAGGTGAGAAAAATCAGACTTGTCAGAAGCAACACAAACCAGAAACTGATGGAATAACATTGCAAAGCTCTGAAATTTAAAAAAAAAAAATCTGTCAATATGGATTCCTACAACCAGCAAAATACATTGCAAGAATTAGAAAGATTCATCTGTCTGACAAACAGCACAAGTTGGAATTAACAGTGAAGCTTAAAAAGCATCCGTTTCCTCGTCATTTGTGGATGTTTATGCCCTCGTCACAAAAAGGCTGCCAAGCATCAGTGAAATAAAGTAGTCTAAGCATTTGGCACAATAGCTGGAAAATTCTACACACTCAGCAAAGCATTGCTATTGTTGATATCTATTAAATGCCCCATGAAATTGTTGTAATAACTCTTGGTTGAAAATAAGCAAAAAGGTTCATAATATGCCTGGCTGTTAGGTTAATTTTGACCTTTCTTTGCTACATCCAGGATATTTATTACATCAAAAGCACTAGTGGGTGATTTTTCTTGATCCCTTATTCCATTAAGTAGTTACCTGATTATAGAACTGATGCAGTGGCTATTTCCTTGCAACAATATTTAAGACGACCATGTATGTGAGGAAAAACGTGAGGAAATGAACTGCAGATTTTGAGGAAATACACGCTTACACAGTTTGTGTACACTCAGTAACAGAGTGTAATGGTGATAACAGAGCCCGCGGCCCCGCTGCCTGGATTCAAGCTCGTGGTCCTCGTCTCTCTCGTCCTGTGGGCTTGGGAGGTTTGCTGGTCATTCCTTGACCTGTGAAATGGGGAAACAGTGGCGTCTCTCTTGCAGGCTTGTTAAGGGATTCAGTCAGTTAAGGCTTGTAACATACTTGGCAAGTGCCTGTGATTGTGTACGCAATGATGAAGGAGTTGAAAAAGTTCAGGGAGTTATTTAATAAGTCAGTTCTCTGCTTTGCATATATTCAGGTTTGAAGTCACCTTAAAATCATCTAAAGGCGAAGCCTGACGGCCCACATGGCCACTGGTTTTTAGCGTGGAATACTGGTATGGCTCGTGAAGAAAAGGAGGCACCACCAGTCTGCAGCTCCTTCCCGGAGGCTCCCAGCAGCATCTGGGTGAAGCTGCCTCCCGCTCCGGACAGTCCTGTCTGGGTCCACTGCAGTAGCGAGCTCCCCTCTAATCAGTCAGCTGAACAAACAAAACCCAAGATTCAGTTATTTTCCCAGAAACTAGATAAACAGCCACTTCCTTCTTAGTGTCTCTTTTTAAAGTAAGAAGGTTCACATCTCTCCTAATCATCACTTCACTCGATGTTTCTATTTTGAAAAGTTGCTTTTCCTAGATTCTTGCTATTTTCAGCCAACAAAAAGTGACAGACAAATATATAAATGATGTATGAAAGTTCACGTCATACCGTTGTTAGCATACACATTTTAGACCCCACATTACTCAGATAATCAGTGCCACACTGATTGGTTGCTTGGACAGCAAGCTCATTGGTTGCTTGGACAGAATCCCACTCTCTGAGGACACTGGGTCTGCTTTAGGACTTCTTGACTCATTGTACCCTCTAACAACTTCCACCTCCTTGTAACTTTAGCTTAATCATAAACCATTTGGGGTCTTACCTGCCTTGCAGCATCTCTGAATTTACCACTGGGTTAAAATCCTAGCATATTTCTAATTCCCTTTGTGTGTAGGTGTGTGTGCGTGTGTGTGTGTGAGACGGAGAGATTGTGTGTGTTAAATATATGACCAGCACCAGCTCACCTGAGGAATCTAGATATTGTAGATATTGCCAAACTGTAGACAGGTACACAGGTGCCAAGTACAGGTCCGCAAGGGAGAAGGCCTCCAGCCCCACTATCCCTCCAACGCTTGCATGTGTCTTTTAGCATAAAGAGCAAGCAGACATCATAAATATTTCTAGCAAGTACACTAAAAGAAAACAGCGGTGCTCAGGCACCATTTTCTGTGTCTGCCCACCCTGAGAACCAGAGTCTTAGGTACCAGCACCTGTGGAGTGGCTGCAGGTCAGATATTTAGTGGCAATATTTCACAGGATTAGGGCTGGGGATTTAGCTCAATGGCATAAGCACCTGCCTGGCAAGCTCGAGGTCATGAGTTCAATCCCTGGTACCAAAAACAAAAAGAATTAATATTTCACAGGATTATCTTAGCATAGGAGGAATGAATGCCTCAAAAAGGTCTAGAGTTGAAAATAACAGAACTCATACCTTGAAACAACTTATGTACAATTCATTCAGCAGTAAATTTAGATCTAAGTATAGATGATAATTATAGCTGCATATAAATAATAGGTCAGACAGTTACAAAACAGTTCCCAGTCCTCATCTAACTAATCTGCCGCTGCAATCTTGCGTCCTCTTGGCTCTGTGAAATTTCCATGGACTGTTGTTATTTCTTCCTTGCTCACTATTTTTGTACGTTGTCTGCTGATACACTGATCTCACCAGCAGTTTTTGGGGGCTGCCCCCCACATGCCTAGGCTGGGTGAGGAAGAGTGGACTCTTCACCTGCGAGATGGCAACGTTTTCACATCCACTCTTTAAATGCTATAAACTGTATCCTTCCCCGCTCATTAACAGAGAGTCAGGTAAATGATTCAGTCCGCACAGCCTGTCTTCCCCGCCGGGCTGCCATGCGGCATGCAGGCCTGCACTGCTGTGGCTGCTTATTTAGTTAGTTATTTTTATTGCGCCATAGTTCAAGCTTAGGGAAGATCTGCAGGAATTGTCAGAACTCCCCAGTCCCTTCATCCAGTGGGCCTCAGGGCTCACATTATAATGCTGCATCTCCTCTCCCTCCTTCCACCTCCCCATATATATATTTATACAGTCAAATATGTGGAGTGAATCTGTACACATGGCTTGTTCTGTCCATGAACATCTCCAGCTCTTTCTCTTTCTCTTTTGCATAATACTTCAGTGGCCACTACTGTACCTGTGTCCCTCTGTATCCGTAGAGGAGTTTCTTTGATGGAAGTTCTCAAAGCATTGTCCACAGGCTGCTGGGGACCCCAAGGTCACGCCCCCTCCATAACTACCCAAGGACAGCATCTGTCCATCTCGCAGGATTGACATCTGTCTTGGTGGCACAAGCACCATGATGGGCAGCGGCTGCCGCCCTAGTGAAAGAAGGCAGCAAAGAGTATTGGTCACCAATGTATTAATAAAGGCACAACAAAACTACAATTTTAAGGGTATAATAGGGGTGTTAGTACTTGGGGTATAGCTAGTAAGGGTCTACGTCCCTAATATAAAGAGTGTTGGATGACCATATTAATGTTAGGGTCTTCACTGTCATGCATTTGTTTTCTAAATTCCAGTTTCTCTTTAAAATGTACTTAACAAATGAAGCTGGAAAATAGGCAGATATTGAGACCATGCTCAAGCAAAATAAGCCAGACTAAGAAGTGAAATATCATAGGATTTCTCTTATGCAAGAAATCAAGAAAGCAAAGCAAAGCAAAGCAAAGCAAAGAGAAAAGGGAAGGGAAGGGAAAGGAAGGGAAGGGAAGGGGAGGGGAGGGAAGGGAAGGGAAGGAAAGGGAAGAGAGAAGAGAAGAGAAAGAAAAGAGAAGAGAAGAGAAGAGAAGAGAAGAGAAGAGAAGAGAAGAGAAGAGAAGAGAAAAGAAGAGAAGAGAAGAGATGGCAGGATATGGAAGATAGACTTTTACAGAGGAGAAAGGGTATTGAGGTCAGAGCAAGGAAAGAGAAAGGGTAAACAGGACTGAAAATGAGCAAGATACTCTATATTACACCACACACCAACTTTCCAGAATCAACCTCACCATTCTGAGTCACTAACATGCTCAGAGAAAGAGGAGAAGGAGGAGGAAAAGAGGGAGAAAGAAAGAGAGGGGGAGAAAAGGAAGGGAGGGAGGGAGGAGAGGAGGCAATTCCAGCACGCAGGAGGCTGAGGCAGAAAGATCAGAAGTTGAAGGGCAGCCTAGACTACATGATGAGGCCCTATCTCAAAGAGAAAAACCATTCTTAATAAGAGAGCAAAATTAATATCATTAAATATTAATCATCCCTTAAGTATGCATTTTCTTAGTATTGTGTGTGACAAAGTGGGAAGGGCACATGAAGCACTTCTGGTCCACGGCAGTCAGATATTTTGTCAACAAAAGCCCAGGGGTTGGGAACAGAGCGAAGAGCCCTTTTCACTGGCGCCTTTGAATGACTGACTCAGATGTACACATTTGACAGAACTGAATATTCAATCAAACTGAGTTCGTAACTTTGAGGAAAATAACAGGCAATATTTGCTGTCCATGCAAACACTGAGATTTCAGGTGGAAATTAAATATTTGGAGAGCTACAAAATACAGTGCACTAATATTTTCCAAATGGCTAATGTATGATGTTTCAAAATCAGGCATGGGTTAAAGATCCCCCCCCACCCAGGTAAAAGGTAGGCCAATTCATTTTAATGCAACAGTACAAAGTGCCTATCAATAGGGTTTCAAATCCGCATTGCAGCTAATCAAAAGATATTCACACATGCTAAGTTTAGATTCAGTATCAAAAAATCCACAAATATCTGCACCTGCTATTGGGTAGTAATTTTCTTCTAGATAACCATATATGTGAAGCTAGAATTTCTTGTTTTATGCTTCACATAAAAGATATATTGCAACAGACTATGTGAGACAGACATGACAATACAGCTGCTTTCTTTCTAGTAAACAATAGCTTAACAGATTCCTAAAAAGAAGAAACAGTGCCATCATTCTTTTGTTGTGTTTGGGAATGAGATAGTCATTTTTACATGTCATATCAACATTTAAAAGTTTGTTTTTCTTACTTCTAAATGAATTAATTTTTAAAAACCTTCTCAATTTTATAATATTGGAGATACATCTCACTGCAACAGGAACTGTTTAGGATTTTCAAGAGTATCTATGGAATCCAAATCCAAAATGTTTGTGTATTGTTGCTCTAGGTTTCAAATCTGGAAATGAATTGGGGAAGGTGTGGGCTGTGCAAATTTTCACCGTTACTAGAGAAGGACAAATTTCTCCCTCATCTAATCTTGAATTATAGGTCTGTACGCTCAAGTTGAAAGGTGGCACTTCAGTTAAATTATCATAATACTTCCTTGACATAAACTAGTTAGTTATTAAGCAGAAATTGTTAGGTGAAGTCTGGGTACTGGTGAAGATAGCCTTCACGTAATTTATTACCAATAAATATCTGGCAAACAGTGGTCATGAGTTTGATCCCTGGTACAAAAATAAAAACAATAAATACTTCTAGTTTTTATTGAATAAAAGAACAACTCAAATAGAATAATAGCAAGCCTTCCTTTGTAGTGGACTAATAGAAATTAATAGTATAACTGTCTTCATTATATATATATTTTTTTTCCTTTTCCTTTCCTTCTTTTCTCCTTTCTCCCATCCCTGTTTCTCTTTCCTTTTGAACAGTTTCTTCATATTTCATAATATCTATTGTACATTTTGGATCTTATTTACTCTTGAAACTTCTTACACTAGGGAGACAATATGATATTTATGCATGTGTCTGATTTATTTCACTTAAGAGTATCATCTCAAGTTGAATCCATTTACCAATAAAAGTCTCAAAATATCCTTCTTTATAGCTGTGTATTATTCCATTGCATTAAAATACCACATCTTTTTAATCCATTCTTCAGTTGATGAGCATTAGGGTTATTTCCAAGATCTGGTTATTATAAATTCTGCTGCCATAAACATGGGTGCACATATATCTCTGTAGTATGATGTTTTAAATTCTTCTGGGAAAATACCCAGAATGGGAATAGCTGAGTCAAATGGGACCTCTAATCTTAATTTTTTGAGGAATCTTCTCACTGATTTCCACAGTGCTTGCCCCAGTCTGCAGTCCCACCAACAGTGGAGAAGGGTTCCCTTTTCCCCACAGCCTCCAGCATTTGTTATTGGTGGATTTCTTGATAGTAGACATTCTTTCTGGGGTGAGATAGAATGTCAGTGTTGTTTTCACTTGCATTTCTCAAATGATCATTGATGTTGGGCATTTTTTCATATATTTATTTATCATTTGTATTTATTCATCTGAGAAATGTGTATTCATTTCAGATGCCCATTTTTGGATCAGGTCTTTGAATTTGGGGGCATGTGATCTTTTTCAATTCTTTATATGTTCTGGATAGAAGTCATTTGTCTGAGGGACAGTTGGCTAACATATTTTCCTAGTCTGTGGGCTAGACAACTAATAAATTGAAAATCTATATATTCTTCCCATGTAGCTACAACATATAATTACTAAGTGAACTATGCACTGATTAAAATAAGTGCAATGATTAAAAATATGTGGCCTATTACCATGTAAAATAGGTTTGGGATTAATTCTACAAATGTTTGATATTTAAAATGAGTGTGTAATTCAGCGTATTAAAGAGTTTTTGTGTATATACAATAGAAAATAATTTAACTTTCCTTCACATTACAATATAAGGCAAGAAGGAGGTAGGAAGAAATTATATTAATTCTCTCAGAGTGAGACGTTATAACAAGATGATCATATAATTGTTAATTTTTAATTTATGTATCAAAAAGAATGAAACACTTTGGGACCCAATGGAGTAAAATAAGATTATGATACCAGCAGGGAGCTTTTTAGAGATCTTTCTACAGACATCAGATCGAGCCCTCGTGGAGGAAATGGCCTTTCAATCATATATTCTGCAGTCATAGAGAATTTTATCATGTCTCATGTATAATGAAATGTTAATGTGATTTTTCTTGACTGATACAATTCTAAGTGACTGATTCCTTTTCAATACTAGTTCCTACTCATTACACGACTGACTTAATTTGGTACCTATAATTAAAACCTCTTCTTTAAAATGGCAACTGAATCTCCAGGAAGGGGGAACCACTTCTCGTTTCTCTATAGGACAGCGTTCACCAGATTTCGCATTCATCGAGCTGAACTGGAGGCAGACGCAGGAAACGGTTCAGTACACAGCCTTCTCCATCCGTCTGCCCCGCGCTCCTAACCTCGCTTAGGGATCGGCAGTGAATGAGAATAGTTTAAACATGCGCTGTTCTATATGGAAATTATTATCACTAAGGTATTTGAGGTAATGAGAGCAACAAATTGGTAGGTGACATACAGACAGAGATGCATGACAGATAAACTGAAGTCCACCCCAGGGAGTGTGCTGCCGTGGTGACATGGGCGCGTGTCAGGTCGAAGTGTCCATCGCGAGTCGGGTTCAGGAGGGAGCTCCCTGACTCTTGGGGAGCAGCCCAGCGCGCAGGGTGTGTGGTAAGAGAAGCGTCTTCACTCAGGCGAAGGAATTATTTACATCACCTCTTTTTTTCTCCCTGCAAAGTGGACCCAACTGCCAGGACTGCTAGCTCACGCCTGTGGCTGTGACCTCACGAATCATGCACAAACTGACGGAGTAAAATCCTGCAAGAAGGGGCACGAATGGGCAGCGCCGCCGTCCACATCCTGTGAAACCCGGCACATAACGAGTCTACCCCAGGCCTAGCAACCCGCTTCCCCTGCCGCGTGCCTTCTGCGGCACTGCGACGTGGCTGAGTCAGAAGAGCTGGAACAGGGGTGGTGAGCACCCCCCATCTCCTCTGTTCTCTGGGTAGGTGGAGTGAAGAGATAGCAAATAATTTTTTAATGTCATCTCCTTTGCTTTAATTACCGTCTTATAGTAACCTTGGGGAAGTATCAACTACTAGAAGACCAATGATAAAGACCCTGGGATGTTTAGGACGAACCCCTGCATTCAGGGAGCCATACAGGGCGCCCCTGCAGAAGTCCCCCCACCACCCCACCCCAGAACCCCTGTGTCACTCCCCAAGGGGCCGTGCTGCCACACATTGTGCTGTCCTTCATTTAAGAGTGCCGGTAATCCAGATGTTTTCAATACCAATCTCCAGACCAGGCTGCTGGGATTAGAATCTTCACTCTGCAGCTTAATAGCTGCCAGCAAAGCCCTGTACCTCAATTTCCGTTTTTGAAATTGGGATAATAATTTTATCTACATCCCTAGCTTTGGGAACTTGATCTCACTAGTTAATAAGAGCGAAATACTCAATCCAAACAAAGCAAACACTTAGTAAATATGACTTCCATTCTTTGTTTGCTTGATGTTTAGCTCCTCAGCGATCTGTTTTTCACTTGTCTGTCTTAGTGACCCAGAACCTGGAATGATGCCAGGAGCACAGGTGAGGTTTACATTAACTATATTGCAAATTTAGCTATTCAGTCTCAGATAAGATTTTGAGATTACAACCCCACTCGGCAGACTTTAAGAAAATCCAGGTTGATGAAATCACAAACCGAACAGCTCACACTAAACACAGACTCCTGCTATCCACACTGGCCAAGGGGGTGGACTGTGCTGCACACAGTGGCTTTCTCCCTGCTGTTCCTGAGAAACTACCACTGTACTCCAGGTGCCTGATAATCTCATCACTTGTGGTGATAAGGTAAAACACATGCCACTCCACTGTGGCCACCTCAGAGTCAACATCAAGTCTTCCAGTCTTCTCTCTCCCTCGCATGCTCTCTGGGAATTACTTTTCTGTGCCTCTTGAGTATTTGTTTGGCCACTATTCCTTTCAGAAGTTCCAATCGTGAGGGTCACGTGGTTACACTCAGGACTGTTAGGAGCTGTGTGGCATGTCTTTACCCAGATGAGCCATCAGTGAGCCCTGAGCTGCCTTCAAATCCAAGTTGCCCTTTTTCTGAGCTAGTTGGACCAGGAAGGCTATGACTAATTCTGAGTTAATCAGGGACTCAGCTGGTATTGGAAATATACCATCTTCTCAAGTAACTAGATTCCAGATAATCTATGCATCTTCTATATTCAAGGGGATCTATGAAGTGCCTTATTCACTGTGGACTTGAGTAAGGCCAGCTCTTTATCTAGACCAGAGATCATCATTGGGTGGGGACTTCCTGTGCAAGCATGTGTCACAGTAGCTAGAAGACCCAGGACTGTGAGATAGTCTTAATTACCAACACAGATCTGTGTGTTTCCCTTGACAGAGGAGAATAGCCAGAAAAATTTTAAGGTGATACATACCACAAAGACACTTAAAAGTGGGTAGAACCAGGCTAAGAGATGCCTAAGCCTTGTCAGCAAAACCAGAAGCCAACAAGGAAATAATTAGCTCAGTTAAACTGCATAATCTCAAAGAACATACCATATTATTACCATTCCATAAGAACAAAGAAACTGCACAATACTCCCAACCCTTGTCATGTCTTAGTATGCTTTTCTGGACCTTTCCTTAACTGATATATGATTTGTTTATCAGAAATTTACCAAAACCTGGCAAGGAACAGATATTATGCTAGCTTTTGGGCTACAGTGGTGAACACATATAAACAAAACCCTGCACAAAGAAAGTGATCAGTTTCCTGGGAAGCATGGAGATAGTATCAGTCAGTCACACAACCACCCCTGACAGGTGAAAACCAGTTATGGAATGAGATTTAAAGGAGAACCATGGTGTTCTGGGAGCAGAGAACAGGGATTGGGAAGAACAGGGGCACTTCCAGGGGGAGACCAACCGTGACAGTAAACCTGGAGGAGGAATATCTGCTCAGTGGGTGGAACGGGAATGGGAAACAGACGCCCATATAACTGGAGGAACAGTGTCTGTGTGGAGACATCGCGTGGAGTAGGGAGGGCAGCTCGTGGAGAAGGCAGCTCAGCCACGATGGTGGAGGAACCGGGCAGGGTATGTGTGAGGAGCTAAGAGTGGTGCAGAGGTGCCAGGCTGCTCAGGCTCTATCAGTCACTTTATTCTAAGAAAATGGGAAGCCCCAGTGGATGACAGTCCTCCTCAGCCCCGTGATTCCACCACTACCCAAGAGCTAGCCTGTGTATTTAACGTATCTCCAAATAGACCAAAGCAGCTAAGGGGGTGGGCTCAATTTGCAATTAGAAATCCTCAGTTAAGGTTTCTGTAGCCAATAAGAAAGCATGAGCGTGAATCTGAAGTCAGGTCATAATTCTATGGGTCAAAACCTCTTTGGTGCTATCTTTAATAAAATGTACCGGGTTTGGACAAACCTTACTGCCCTCCCCGAGTCCTCTGGCCACCTGAAGCTCCCCTTACACTCGGCCTTTTGGGTGACCATCAGAGTTGCAGAAGTAAAATGAATGGTAATAAGAAATTGATTTAAGTTCTGCCCTAGAGTAAAATAATGATTCATTGACGTTTGTAGCATTTTATTGTAAGTGTGGTGGAAATGATTATTATCTTTAATGGTTAACTGAGTAATTGATTATTGATAAATGAGTACTCTATTCAAGCCAGGATCCATCTTACATCACCTGGAAAAGGGTGATGTTCCTACTCTTTTAATGACCATTAAGTGGTAAATAAGGAAGTGGAAATGTTTCATAACTTACATATTAAGTATCTTTGGTCATTTAACCACCTCTACAACAAGAAGCATAAGGCAGCTGGGGGTAGGCAGCTGACATAAGGAAAGATCAATGACTGTTTTTCAGAGTTTTATTGAAAGTGCATTATAGATTGTTCTGCTTTTAACATTATTACTTCATTGAATAACGATATATGAGGAGGCCAAGGGGAGAGATTAGAATACAGCTATGCAAGGCTATCTGTGTGACAGAATGAGAATTATACAGTAAAATGGTCTCCAGAGAAAATCTCAGTCCTGCCCCAATTTTCTCCCCTCATGCAAGTGAAATTGGCTTTAGGGAAAGCAGCAAAACAAGGTCTGTCTTTGTGCTCTACCCTTTCTGCATCCTCTCTTGCCCTGATCCTCCTCCATGTGCTCGTTAGACCCTCCTGCTATTCTCTTGCTACTTGCAGCTCACCCCACATCCACAGCCACTGCGTCCCACCGAGGCCTGTAATTCACATCAGCTTCATAAAGCTGTGAGCTCTCTTCTGCCATCACAATTTCCTATAACAATTCTCCTTCCAGTATTTTTATTTCACACAAACGTTAGGAAAGAAGCAGTGTAACCAAACCAATGTATATTGCTTCCTGTCACCTTGCTTTGAGATGAATTCACTGGAGTAGGAAATTCCAGTTGCATGCTAAATATCATGCTGATGAGAGGAATACATGCTGATAAGAGGTATCTAGTGATTTAAAACCTGATGGTCTGGAATCACATTCGTAAGGTTCATGATGTTCATGGAACTATATTTAGGTAGATGGAGTTTTTTGCTGTGACCAGTTGTCAGAGGCAAAGTGAGCAATTAGGAAGGACAACATTAAAGTCCAAGAAAACTGAGTTCCAACCCTCCATCAGCTGGCAACGTGAACACTCAAATCTCTCTGTAGAGTAGCTGTCACTGTCTCACGAGGTTGCAGTAAGAGTTATAATACAGTATGTATTTCTCCTGGTGTGACATCTGACACATGGATGGTAAAAGCAATCAAACTGTCATTATCATTTTTACAAGGGCAAGCCATCACCACAACATTCACATCAAGAGCCAGGGTAGACCACCAATGTTCATCTACATATTTGCTAATTGGCTTTCTGGTGGGCCTAAGGGGTATTGAGTGGGCCAACCAAGAATTTAGAAAAGAAGGACATAGCTGAGCACCTGCAAATGACAGTCCTCAGCTAAACAGCTCCTGACTGCAGGTTTTACTCGAGTTATCCAAGGTCAGACTTGAGAGCTCTGACTTTTGAAACATTCCATTTTCTTTGGCCTTGACTCCAAAGCAAGGGTAGTTCTACTGGCCTAGTAACATCTTTAATGTAATGTGAGAGGTCATTCAATATCCAGATAATAGGTCATGTGGCATAATCTTGTTTTTCATTAGTCGTGATATAATTCAACCAATAGGACAGCAATTGCTTCAAAATACTTCCTCCAACATGAGTATTCAGTTATTCTTGCCTACCGCTGTCCTCTGATACTTTTAAAAATCAGAATTTTTACCTATCCGTGTATCTAGGCCACATCAAGTTAAAATTTACCACCTTCTGCCCTTTCCCTTCTCTAATCCTAATCTCAGCACGAGAGACCACAACGTGGCCACTGCTTCACACTACACCCTTCTCTTTTCAGTCCTCCTGAAACCCATGGGAAAGAACGAGAAGAATTTGATTGGGCTTAAAAAATATCACTTTATCAAATCTATCTCTCAAAGGCCATTTCTGGAAGAAAAATATTTATAACTTAATGTTCCCAGTATACTATCTCTTTTAAAAGTGAGAGGAGACAGCATCTAGTCATAAATTCATTGCTTCTCACCCTTGACCCTGGAACTCCGAGCCCTCCATATATTACACAGCAAGGAGTCAAAGTTCAGAGTCCCTTTAAATCATACACTGCAGTTACTCTTCTAATAGTCTATTGAAAGGAGCAAGCAATCTACTCGAAATGAAAGAGGAAGAAGTCTTTATTTACCAAGCATTCTGCCAGGCAGATTTCTGCACAGAAGCGAGAAAAAACAAGGGCAGCAAAAGTGGGAGGAAGAGAGAGTTATGAGAACATTGACAGTTGTGGAAGGATTGGGTGTGTGTGTGTGTGTGTGTGTGTGTGTATATATATATATATATATATAATAACATTAGGAAAATAATGTGCTCTGTATGTGAAAAATATTTGTGATTCATCCCTAATAAGGCCTTGGAGGGTTACTCTTATGCTTTTCTGACCAAGTAATAAACAGATAAAAATATATAATTTCCTTTGAAACAACTTTAAAAGTGAAAAGTCTTTGATTGTCAGATATTAAATGATAAAACTGTATGAAAGTAGCCCATAGGACCTAGAATGGCCAAAGCTGTCCAGAGCAGTAAGCAGGAGGCACTGCAGTCCCAGATTTTAAGTTATGCTACAAAACTACAGTAACAGAAACACATGGAACTGGCACAAAAATAGACCTGCAGCCTAGTGGAGTACAGGAATCACTTGAAAGCACAGATGCAGGCATAGGCTTCCTGGACAGAGCTCAAACTGTAGAGTAATTAATAGAAAAAAATCAACTAATTGGATTATAACAAACTAATAAGCTTCTGCACAGCAAAGGAAGCAATCAACAGAATGAAGAGACAGCCCAAGGAGTGGAAGAGAAACTTGCCAGCTACTTTTCTGATAGGATACTAATATCTAATCTGTGTAAAGACCTCAAAACATTAGATGCCTGAAAATAAGACCTAATCAAAACTGGGCCAGTGAAATGAATAAACACATCTCAAAAGAACAAATACAAATTGCCTGTAAGTACCTGGCAGGAAAGTGCATTGTCTTTGGCCATGAGAAAAATTCAAATCAAAACAAGTCAGATTCCATTTTACCCCAATCAGAATGGCTGTCAGTAAGTACACTAAAACAACAAATGCTGGCTAGGTTGTGGGGGAAAAGGAACCATTCCACCTTGTTAGCAGAAGTGCAACCAGTTCAGCCACTATGGAAATCAGTATGGAGATTCCTCAAAAGATTAAAAATGGAAATTCCATTTGACCTAGCTATTCTTCTACTGAGTATTTTTCCAAGAGTTAAAAACTTCATGCTATAATAATACATGCAGACCCTTATACATAACAGCAAAATTCACAATCACTAAGTTATGAAAACAGCCTAGATGCCATCAATAGATTAAGTAAATAGAGTATATAGCAGAATGTGGTATAACTCAGCCAAAAAGGAGGATAAATTTGGGTCATTTGTAAGAAATCTGTTGGATCTTGATATTTTAATGTTAAGTGAAATAAGTCAAACACAGAAGATGAATGTAAATATCTTCTCTATTGATGAGCATCTAGATAATTTCCACAATTTAGTGTGTGGTTTATATTGTAGGAGAAGCCTAATATATATAAATCAAAAAGTAAAATAAGAGAGAGATGGCAGGACAAAGGGAGGTAGAATTTTTTAGAATGGAGAAGGAGATCAAGAGGAAGGGTGCAGAGGGAAACTTGGGGGAAAGATCAAAGTTGATGAAGATGTATATGGACGAGTCCCCCCTGGTATGTATCACAAATATATATATCAGGTAAAAAACAATATCAGATATACAGTAAGTGCTTATCATGCATTAAAACTCATCAAGAGCTTTACATTGATAAATGTCTTAACACAAACAGGTAAATTAAGCTATGATCTTCATTTTCTTTTTAAAATTAAGTTTATTGGTAAAATTGCAATATGCATAATGATCACATTCATTATAGGGAATTTGTATCTGTACATGTTATATCTTAGTTCCTCTTTTTCTTTTCTATTCTCCTCTTTTCTCTTTAATCCTTCTCCTCCTTATTTACAAAGCTTTGATTCCACATTATCTTTTTATTTCTCATTTTTTTCTTCCTTTCCACCCCACTCCCCAATTCTCCTTTCTCTTTGAACAATTACTCCCTATTTAATAATGTCTATTATACATTTTGATTCTTATTTGCACATTCAGCTTCTCATATCAAAAAGACAGTGCAGTATTTATACCTATGCATCCAACTTATTTATTTAAGAATATGATCTCAAGTTCCATCTATTTAACTATAAATATCTCAAGTTTACCCTTCTTTATGGCTGAGTAGTACTGTATTGTATTAAAAAAACACATCTTTTTTATCCTTTTGTCAGTTAATGGGCATTAGGGTTGTTTTCAAGATTCAACTACTTGGGCTGGGGATTTAGCTCAGTGGCTTAAGCACCTGCCTGGCAAGCGTGAGGTCATGAGTTCTGATCCCCGGTACCAAAAAAAAAAAAAAAAAACTCAACTACTATGTACTGTGCTGCTATAAACATGAGTACACACATATCTCGATGGCATGATTCTTTTAATTATTTTGGGAAGACACCAAATTTTAATTATTTTGGGAAGACTAGGAACCTCTAGTCCTAGTTTTTTGAGGCATCTCCGCACTGATTTCCACAGTGGTTACACCAGTTTACCCTCTCACCAACAGTGGCGAAGGTCTTCATTTTCAAGTAGGGAAATGAGATTCAACAGGCTAAGTTGTGTCCAAGATTATACAGGCAAAATGTAGCGTGTGGTGGGGTAACTGGGAAACAAGATCAAAATTGCAGTTGCCTAACACTGAGGTTTACGTTTTGGGCGCCTTCCAGCTCCTGGGGGTGTTTGGTAGATGTTCTTCAACAAGGTGATTCACGGACCAAGATTCTTCAGTCTTGTGGCTTTTGAGCCATTTAGAAGCTTCATCTGAATTTCTGTGACTGGACATCAGACAGATAGGAGAAAGGATTGCAGGAATAAATTTTAAAGGTGGGTCCCTGTGGGCATGATCCAAAGGTTATGTCCTACTTCGCGGGCCTTTCTTGAGCCTCTCTGCTTCCCATCCACCATGCTGTGAGCAGCTGTCCTCCATCAGGCCCCTCTGCCATGCTGTTTTGTCTGTGAGACCAGCTGAACCTGGCCTGAGAGGTGAGCCAAAATTAACCCCTCCTCCTCTAAGATACAGGGTCAGGTGTTTTGTCCCAGCAACAAGGAAAGTGACTGAGACAGAGGCTACGAACCACATCCAAGTGAACTTCTGTTCATACAAAAGCTACACCGTAAGTGTGGAAGAGGTGATTATCTCAGTACATGTGCAAACATCCAGTCGGGAGCACAGGAAACACGAAAGGCAGCAAAACACATCGTTACCAAAAGGACTTCAGGAACTCATTTTTTCCAAAAAGGTAAATTTAGAAATTGCCTAAAAAGGAATTCAAAATATTGTTCATAAAAAATTAAATGAGATATAATAGAATATAAATGGATAAATCAATGATATCAGGAAAACAATTCATAATCTCTAATGAAACTTTAAACACAGATATCATGAACAAAATAACTGAATAAAAATCTTGGAGCTGAAGAATTCAATGAGTGAAATTAAAAAAAAATGGAAAATCTAGCCTGGGTGTGGTGGCATGCGCCTGTCGTCCCAGCACTAGGGAGGCTGAGGCAAGAGGGTCACTGTGAGTGCAGGTCGGCCTGGGCTGCAAAGTGAGTTCAAGGCCAGCCTGAACTACATGGTGAGACCCTGTCTCAAAAAGACAACAACAACAACAAAAAAGAATATTTAGCTTCAGTAGAGGATTAGATCAAGTAGAAGACAGAATCCCTGTACTTGAATATATGTCTTTTTAAATTAGAGGGATAAGAAGTGAGAAAAACACAACAAAACAATAAGGAGCAAAAACAGCCTATGAGATTAATGGGATGCTATTAAACAAAATTACTTTCTTATTGTGAGAATTTCAGAAGAAACAAGATAGAGATAGGCCCCTAATTTACTGAAATAGTTACTGATGACTCCTTCAAGCAGATACAGATATCCAGCTGCATGAAGCTCAAAGATTCTCAAAACTATTGAACCCTGAAGGAGGAGGTGAAGCTGAGTGGTGAGTGGGGCAGAGGACCCTAACATAAATGGGAACCTGGGTCCAGCTGCAAGCACAAAGTGGGGAGAGTATCTCATCCAGGACATAATACGACTAACCTGTCAAAACTCAAAGACAAGGAACTTTAAAATCAGCAAGAAAAATGTCAAGTCACAATCAAGGAAATCTCCTTTAAACTATTACCAGATTTGTCAGCAGAAACCTGACTGGCCCAGAGAGAAAGTGATAATATATTCAAAGTGCGGAAAGTGTAACACTGCCAACCAAGACACCACAACCAGCAAAGCTGTCTCACAGAAATGAAGGAAAAAATGAAATTTTCCTAGAAAAGGAATTATTGAGGAAATTCATCATCGCTAGATCTGTCTTATAGGGAATACTTTAAGGGAGTTCTTCAAGTATAAATTGAAGGGAGTTAATTACTAATATAAAAACAAAAGTATAAAATTCACTAATAAAGGTAATTATATCATCAAATTTAGAACACTCTGATACTGGTATGGTTAAAATGTTAAGAGTCAAAACATTCAAAAATGATGACAGCTACTACAATTTAAGAAATACATAATGTAAAAAGATGTAAATGGTAACATCAAAAAAATAGAGAGGAAAATAAAAAGTCTAGAGCTTTTTATACAGCTGAAGTTAGCTGTTATCAGTATAAATGTTAAGCATAAAACAAATAATTCGAGCAGATACACAAATGATAAAGAGAAAGTAATGAAAACATACTACATAAAATTACCAAAATACATACATAAGCAGTAAAAAAATATAAAAGGAATTAAAATAAATTGATCAGAAAGCCTCTAGTAGTATACACTTATTAACTAATAGTTATGTTGGATATAAATGGTTTAAATGCTTTAATCAAAAATGGAAAGTAAATGAAAGAGTTAAAATATAAAAAGCAAAATCTAACTATATGACACCTATAAGAGACCTTAGTTTATCATAAGAAAACACATAAGATGCAAGTAAAGAATGGAAGGTATTCCACACAAATTATAACGAAAAGAAAGCAGTGTGAATATGCTTACATCATGTAAAATATCCAAGTTAAAAACTTTCACGAGAGACAAAGTCATTATGTAAGGTAAAGTGGCCAATTCATGAAGAATATTTAACAACTGAAAATATACATACAGTGTTTAATGAGATGTGATTTTTAAAAAGCAGTGAATATTGCTACCAATTGCACCCAATTAAAAGACAAGATTATAAAAATGTTACAATGTGTCCTCATCCACCTCATTCACTGGATCTGGCGCTGCGCAACATCTGGCTCATCCCCAAAATCAAAACTGTCATGAATGGTAAAACATTTGAATTGACAGGAAATAAAGGCAGCCAGGAGAGTACAACTAAAGACATTCATGCAAAAGGCTTCCAAAAAGTGACAGGAATGATAGGATGTTAGAAGCAAGGAGAAGTATTTTGACAAGGATTAATGACAATGTGTATTTTAGTATAATTTCTTTTTAATTTAAACTCACACTGTGATCAAATATGTCTATCCAACATTGTAACCTCTAAACATATAGAGCAAATATAAATGCTCATGAAGGCAACAGTAAGCAGCAATATAATAGTAAATAATTAGTATCTAATTTAAATGATGAACAGATGGAAAACTAATAAGGAAATACTACACTATAGACAAAATAGACATAACAGATATATACTGAACTTTCCATCCAACAGCAGAAGGATTCACATTTCTCTCTAAAGCTTATAGAACATCCTCCAGGTTAGACCTTATGATAGGCCACTTTTAACACTTCATAGCAAATCTAAAAAGACCAAAATAATATCAAGTATTATTTTCAACTACAATTACATGGAATGTCTCAGGTAAAAGAAGAAATCATAAACATACTGAAAGAAGACATAGATTAAAAAAAGAAGAAGAACATAGGAAAGTGATGGAAACCTTGAATGAACAATATAGAAAGGAATTATAATGAGTGAAACAGATTTGAAGAAATATCCAGGAAATTAAAAAGTCAATCAAAAGCTGGCAAAACCACTTTAAAGAGACTGAAGATAGACCTTCAGACCTTGAAGACACGATTACAGAGAGTGATCATGAAAGGAAAGATCTCTTAAAACTAACAAGGAACCAGGAAATAACAATTCAACAGCTGTCAAATGAGGCAAAGAAGCATAATTTAAAAGTGATAGGTATTAGTGAAGAAGCAGGGATCAACACAAATGAAATTAAAAGGCTATTTACAGAAGTAATAGAAGAAAACTTCCCAAACATGAGGAAAGGATCTGGCATGCAGATAAGTGAGGCATACAGAACTCCAACTAGCCATAACCAAAATAAATCTATACTCAGACATATAATATCAAGATCCCAGAAATTCAACACAAGAACAGAATATTTAAAGCTGTTAGAGAAAAGAGACAGATCACCTATAAAGGAAAACCAATCAGAATCACATCAGACTTGTCAACACAAACCATCAAATCAAGAAGAGTTTGGAGTGAAGTGTTTTGAATCCTGAAAGAAAACTTCCAACCCAGATTGATGTACCCTGAAAAACTATCCTTCAAAATTGATGGAAAAATGAGAGGCTTCCATGGTAAAGAACAACAGAAGGAATTCATGACTGCCAAACCAACCCTACAGAGAATGCTGAAGGATATTCTAAAGAGACATAAAGATGACCATAGTTCCAGGAACAGTAGCAAAGGAGAATCACCAAACAAGACAGGCAACTGAATGAAGGGGAAAAGTGGAGGGCCAACAGCAGGAGGATAGCAGGGCAGAGACGAACCACTGTATGCCGGTTGTAACCATGAATGTAGATGTCCTCAGGTCAGTAATAAAAAGAAACACAGGGAGAGTGGATCAAGAAACAAGATCAAGATCCATCGATGCACTGTATACAAGAAACACATTTAACTGGAAGGGAAATTCATAGACTAAAAATCAAAGGAGAGAAAAAAATTGTCTCATGTGACAGGAGACCAAAAAAAAAAAAAAAAAAGCAAGAGTAACTTGCCTATCAACTGCAGAATGGATAAGAAAGATACAGTATTTTTATATAATGGAAAGCTACCCCACTATAAAGCAGAATAATCTCAAGGCTCTTGTAGGTAAATGAATGCAACTGGAGATCATGTTCATGGGCAAAACAGTCTGAACTCATATGGATGAACCCTAGCATAAAAAACAGAAGGAGTTAATGGGATCCGAAAAGCAAAATAGTTATTGTAAAAGTGATAGAGGAGGAAACACCTAGGATGGAAAGGTCGTAACTACTGTTAATTTCTTATGGTCTGGTCTTGAACTCTTGTATTGTTTTCACAAATTTATTAGTTTTGGCTTTGCTCTGTCTAGTTTTGTTAGATTTTACTTTGTCCGATAGTATGGGCAGCTATTTTGAACATAATGGGATGTATTATGGTAATCATGGTTGGTTTCCTATTATCTTGTTTGTAAGTCTTATAATGCTTTCATTCTTTTGTTTGGATTGTTTCTATTCTGTTGGGTTTTGTTTGATTTTATTATGTGTGATGGTATCAACAGCTATTTTGAAGAAAATGAGATGTTATGATAGCCATTGTTGATTTCCTATCATCTTGTTTTGAATTCCTATAATGCTTTTATTCTTTTGTTTTTATTGGTTCTATTCCATTGTGTTTTATTTGATTTTACAATGAGTGATAGTGTGGATAACATTTTTGAAGAAAATAAGATATTGTAGTAACCATTGATCATTTCCTGTTATTTATTTATTCTCTTTAAAATAAAAAAATTAATCAACATACAAAACTCTATGGCACTTATATAAACAAATAAGGACTTGCTCAATAAAAGAAGTCAAGGAAAAAATTATTTCATGAAACATAGGGATGAATTTAATCAAGTAAGTGAAAGACCCTTATACTGAAAACTATAACGTATTAATAAATTAAAGAGTACACAGTTAAATAAAAAGATGTTCCATGGCTATAGGTTGGAAAAATTAGTAGTGTTAAAATGTTCATGTTATCTATGAAAAATAAAAGCTCAATGCACTACCTACCAAAATTCCAAAGATACCATCACAGAAATAGAAAGCATAATCCTAACAGACTCTCAGAACCACATAAGACCCCTAACAGCCAAAATAATTTTGAAAAAAACAGTAAGTTGGAGATCTCACGTTTCCTGAATCACAGTTATAGTATGTAGTATATAACTACTGTGATCAAGACAATATATTACTAAAAAAGAAAAGAAAAAGACAATATGTTACTGCTATAAAAATAGACACACAGACAGTGGCGTTGAGGAGAGAGCCAAGAAATAAACCCAAATATATATTTTCAACTAATTTTCAATAAGGGCACAAGGTAAAGGGTAACCTTCCTAATAAATGATGCCAGAAAACAGGATTTCTGTGAAAAAATTGAAAATAGACACTATAGTATAAACACCCATGTTCTCCTTTATAAGGAGACAATTTGGTTCCTTTTTGTATTTCTACATAAACTTTGACATCAGCTTGTCAATATCTACCAGAAAAACCGTAATAGGATGATTAAGAATGCATTACATGTATGGATCATTCAGAAAAGATGTGACATGCTGACGATATTTGTAATCCAATCCATGAACATAATCGATCTCTCCATTTATGAGGGCTACTTTAATTTTTCTCAGTTTAGCAAATTCCAGTCTACTGATTTTGAATATTTGTTGTTAAATATATTTGTAGTCGTTGCATATTTTAGCACTATTGAAAAATTAAATTGTTCAAATTGCAGAACAAGCAAAAGAAATATTTTGAATGCTTTTGTTCTAGTGGCAACTGTGTTGGGCCAAGGCTCAGAAGATGAGTCCCACAGTCCTAGTTCTCCAGTTCACTGTAGAAGCAACTTGAAGTGTCTGGTCCTCAGTCAATCCAACAGGAAATTTTGAAACAGAGAAAGGATTTTGAGCTTTAAGAGAATGCCATTAAGGTCTAATATTTCATCAGTATCTAGCATTCTAATACTGGGCTCCAAAATATTGGTTCCTGGTTCAGAGTCTAATTTCCTAGAACTAAATTTTCAAAACAAAGTCCTGAAAAATGGACAGACATGGAATGCCACCCATGTACAGTAGGAGCAATTTTCTCTCTCCTCCTGACAAGCATCTTTTCCTTTTCTCCAAAATGTACAGCCACCCTGACTTCAACTACATGCACCAATGCTGACCTCGATGTTTCAGCTCAGTTTATTCTTAGTGCATAGTTTTACAGTTACCTTACACTGAACGCTCTGCTTTCTTCCCCTTGAATGAGAAGGCACACTTAGCAAGGTGATTCCTACCAGTGTGAACACTGAGGAAGACTCTCTCAATATTTCCATGTATCATTGCATTATGCTTATTTAAGGGTTCAATCAAAATGAGAAAAAAATCATAGCTTTTATTATAAAGAAAAAAATGTATTGATGTTCTGGAAATGAAGAGATTATACATTATCCGCATTTATAAAATATTTAGCTCTGCTCAAAACTTAATGAGGCCAGTTGTTTATGATAGTCATATTTGTAACATGGATTAGATAATTAATAAAACAATATTTGCAGTGTAAAGGAGGGTCCTGAAAGAAATACTTTAGTTGATATAAGTTATGACCATGGCTGGTTTGCCAACAAATGAAAGAAATAAATACTTGTGTGAAAAAGTCTACATTTGTGAAAGTAAATGTGAGTTGCAGAAACTAGGGTTCATTTTTACCCATAAGGTACTAGACAGACTCATTCTGAAGTAAAACTGATCACAAATCAATCTGATATTTGCAAGTTCTGTCCATAGAGATTGCTAGAGCATGGATTTGATTTGGGATTGAAGAGAAGAGGGGAAAGAATTATTGTAGTCAGGGTTGACAAGGGAAAATATTTAGTACATAATTTCATACATAATTTATAGGATTATTTTATAATATTCACCCAACTGTAGGAAGAGTCAGCTGTAGGAAAACACAAGAGATCTGTCCATGCAATAGAGACCCAAAGAATCCAACTGAGGACTTGGATCCCACAGTAATGACCTGCACAAGTCCAGCTGAAGGCCTACAACACATGGCAACGTCCTCCAAGAGTCCAGCTGGAGGCCTAGAGCCCACAACAATGTCTCGTGCAAGTCTGTATCAAGGACCTGCCCCAGCAAGGCCCTAAGGTCAGTGGTGGAAGCTGGAAAGTCTGCGTCAGTGGGATGAAGGGTCTATGCCAGCAGAGAAAAGGGTCTGCGCTGCAGCCAGGAAGCTGGAGCTCAAGGTAAGGACCAGGGCTCCCCGGAAGAGAACTGAAGCCATCGTCAGTGACAGTAAAGAACCAAGCTCTTCCAGATGAGCCCGTCTGAATTCGTATCAGGAAGCCAGCATGACACGCTTCTCCAGGAGAATCAACAGCTCACCACCTTCGCCTCCGGTTCTCCTTCCGTGCTGCTGGCCCCAGCCCTCAGGTGGGCCCCCACACCCAGCACCACTGACTCAGCTCAGCTGGGTGTTCCAAGCTATTAATCCACCACAAAATTAGAAACATTCTTCAGGCAAGTAATGAGGAATTTAGACTGTCCAAATCGTGGGCTTGTGATCACTTCATTCATTATTTAAGAATAGCTCTCTTTGAAATGAAAGATTGTAATTTAAGCCTTGTTTTTTCCCCACCCTAATATTCAGGTCCACAGTCTTGGCTGCTTCGGAGCTGGAAAGATGCTATCACTCTCTGCCCACAGTGGCTGCCCTGCACCAATGCCTGTGGGAAATGGAAAAATCAACAGCAGTAAGCACATCCCACATGCATAGCACTTTCTAGTACCTAAGTCTTGCAGGAACCAGAACTTGCTCTTATGGCCTCAAGGGTCGAGCCAAAGAATCTTCATTCTGTGATGCCAGATAGAAACACCTGAATAACTACTATCTAAACGGATGTTTCCAAAGGGTGAGAATGTTAAATGATCAACTAAAATGGGAGAAAGAAATATTAAAAACATCATCTTTTAAAAAAAAGTTGTACTTGCATTCAGCATGCAAATGGCAACTAATACACATGATCAACTCATTAAAACTGTGTCTGTGTTGGAGGCTTGCGGTCAGGTCCTCACAGGAAACAGAAAGTATCCTCACTCTGGTACAGTTGACGAAAATATATCAGAGGAACAAGTGAAAACAGTTCATAGAACTGAAGTTTAGGGAAAGGAACTAAAGAGGGTGTAGTCCAGGCTTCCTGACAAACCAACTGGAACTCAGAGGACAGAACCCTCCCTATAGGTGCACCCCAGGGGTCAGCCTGGAAAGGAATGCGCAAGATCCACCTCCAGGACGCTGGCCATTACTGCTGTAATAAGCGTGAGAATGCCGTTGTTCTGTGTCACTACACTGGGGTCTATGGCTGTGCTAGAAAAACTCTGAAGTGCCTGTGGTTTAGATTCCTGCATGTAGGCACCAGTGCACTAATCCAAGCAAGCATTTCCTAACTGGAAAAATCTGTCTGCATATGGAAAGGTAGGGGGCGTGTGGAGTGTGGGTCACGTTGGCCATCTCTGCTTTGGCTAAGAAGGCCAACATTCGTCACACTGGCTTTGATTCCTGTTCATTCACCCTCTCACTTATTCATCCTTGTGCCACGCAGTGAATAGGCACTGAGAACATGTAAATATGAATTAGATGTGACCACTGGCACCAAATTTCTGTTAAATTTATAAAAAGAGATAGATACAAAATTATTATGTAGAAAAGCATTGTACTTATGCTGAAAGACCACAGCAGGTTATGATGGAGAAAAAGAAAAAGTGGTTCATTCTGCTGAGGCCTGAGAAGTGATCAAAAGTTGTTTCAGGTAAGCAAGATGAATACATCCCATCCCTATCTGCTCAACAACATTGTACAACAGTGTACCCTTCTCTTAACTAAAAGTCTGTTAGGTCTCAAGTTACATGTTCTTGTTAAAATAAAATTAAGATGACTTTTTAAAAAGAAGCATTTTGTGTAGCAATTAGTTTGGGGAAATTGAAGAAGATAGGAAACATTCCTACCCAAGGAAGTGAAACAGCAAAATCACTTAGTGTAGTCAGGGGCTAGAAATATTTCAGCACAGCAGAGACTTGAAAACAGAAAGCACACAACAAAACTGAAAAGGTGGCCAGGACAAGAACAGAGAAAGGTACATTTCCATTTTAAAACTTGGGAACTTTTATCTGAACTATTTTTTGTCAAATTCTTAGTTTGGGCATCTTTACCACAATGTACTTGAATCGCTTTATTTGCCTGGAACATATGAAGTCCTGATGCCATAGAATCGACTGAAACAAAAATTCTGGGTCATGGTGCTGCGATTCCCTTATCGTAGAGGACATAACACTAAGCAGCAATTTTTCTTAAGCTCAGTGCTGTGATTTGAACTTTCGCGCTCCTCAAAGGTGTCTGCATATTGAAGGCTTGGTCCTCAGGGGTGCTATTCGAGGTGGAGGGCACTTGAAGACACACGGTGTCTTGGGAGGTCTTTAGATTGTGGGGACATGCCCCAAGCATATCACAGACCCCCTTTCTCTTTCTCTCCTTCTGCTCCCTGGCTATCCAGTGAACAGTTTTCCTCCACATGCTCCCCTCCTTACTATCAGGTACCCCAATCCAAGGCCAGAAAGCAAAAGGTCCATTGACTGTGGCTTGAATCTTCCAAAACTGAGCCAAAATAACCCTTTTCTTTTTTACAAATTATCTTAGATACTTGTGATAGTAACAGAAAGCTGGCTGAGATGAGCTGCAAAATATGTTATTTCTTTAAGGCAAATAGGCTACTTCTGATGAATCATATGGATAAAATAATCTGGCTTGCTTATGAAGGTTCAAATCAATATATCAACCAGCCATGTCAGTGACTATGAAACACAAATTAAACGACCTCAGGTATCCCTTTCCTTCTGTGTTTCCAACTATTGAAACATGCTTCTAGACACTCTTAATACACCACAAAAGAAGTTGTGCCTGGACATTTTCATGGATATTGGCTGTTTTCACCATTTTAGTCCTGCTGAGCCACAAGTTTTGCAGGCAGGTGGCTTGTGTGGGTGTGGGTACATTGACTTTTCATGTTATATTCCTAAAAACCGAGAAAGTTAGCTAGTTTGTTCTCTCTGTCCTGAGATACACTGGCACCAGGAAGCCTGATTTTCATCCTGTTTTCTCACAAAATATTTGTTAATGTTATAAAGCTGTTTAAAGAGAGCACTGGCTACTGGACAACTCAAATGCATAAAGAAATTCAGTAAGGACAGTTTGTGAAGAACAATGGAGTAAAGAATAAATTCTGAGTACTGAGAGTCAAAGTTGACCTCTTAAAAGAGTACATCAAATGAATGAACCATAAATTTTCCATGAGGCAAACCAAGGCAGGCTTTATAAAGCAAAAAATTATCTCTCCTGAATACTCAGCAAGGCACCTAATGGGCCCAGTTCTTCTGCAGTATAACTCTTACGGACTGGACCTGCTCTTTCTCCAACACGTTCACCGGCACTCGTATTTCATTAGGTTATTCTCAATCAATATTCCTGCCGTGGTTGGCTACAGGCGCCACTGAAAGGGAAGCATTTGGAGGACGTGCCAGCAATCCTGTCCTCCCAAAGACAAACTGAGGTATTTCATTAGCACTTAAGAATTCTGAGTCAACTAGAGGAGGATACCTTTCTCTTTCTTCCAGGCTTGCCAGTGGAGCTCCTTTTTATAGCAACATCCTGGACAATGCAAGTCCTGCAGGGTTTTCATGGCTGACACTCCTGCCAGGGGGCCTTCTTAGGATCAGAAGGGCTGGGTCCTGTGCCCACAGTCACCGGCTACAGGAGCTGGTGCACCCTTAACCAGCAGCCTTCCTAGCAGGGAAGGCCCAGCATGTAGGTGAAGGACAACCTCTGCCATAGGCATGATAACTCCCTCTCCCCAAGAATCCAAGAAGTGCCGGGAAGAGGGTGCCGACGCCCTAGCAGGTCTCCCGGATGTCTTCCTGACTTCTGTCAACCTCGCTGGGGCTCTATCAGCAAGGTCCAGAGTCCCCACAAGGCTTTCCAGCTACTCTGCCTCAGCTTAATTTTTGTTGTAATCTATCCAATGAGCAACACTGAAGGAATGGATTGAATGTGAACTGATTTATGATCCGTGTTGCACCAGAGGACTAATTCTATGCATATCACTTCCTTCACAATTACCGCCACACGATTTCACAGGAGTTCACTGCCTATGGGAGGGAACCATCAATAAGTGACACTTGCAGAATCATTCACTTCAATCAGACTTTTACAAAGACTCAAGAGAATAGTTCAAAGCCATTGAAAATTACTTTCTTTTCCAGTAGATTTTTCCTAACTGTTTATTACTCCCGCCACCACCAGAGGAAAAAATAGGGCACTTCACAGCCTGGTTCTTTTCTTATTTAACTTTATTTTTACTTTTATTTTATATCAAGGAGATTATATTTATGGAGGTCAAGAAGGGAGATTGCATTTACCAGATGACAATGATAAACTTGTAGCATCGATCCTCGTAGATTCTCTCCAAGCCCCCACTCACTGTGACTGCTTCCCTAATGAAGGAGTTCAGAGAAGGCTGAGTATTTACCCAAGGTCAAAAGCCAGTAAGTGACAGGCCAGCTCTTGTGTGAACTGACACCTGCCTAACCACAAAATTTTCTTTGTTTTATGATTTCATGCAGCCCCCAGCAATTTGGAATAAATCTCACTCTGCTTTATGTTTCTCAGTCTAGAAAAGTTTTTCAGAGTTCTTGATGAGACAGTTGCCTGCACCCTAAAAGTCTTATGGAGCTTGTATTCTCAAAGCTATTTTTTCTGGTTTTTTAATTAAACATAACTTACATAGGCTGAAGGCCCCAGTGTCCAGTAGCAATTGGAGGCCTTGTATTCAAAGCTCGATTCACCCTGACGACTCAGCCTAGCCAGCGCTGTCTCAGAAAGGTTATGCATCAAACAGTCTCCCAAACCTCAGGTGTGGGACAGTATCTACACCCTTGTTGACATGTCTGAATGCTGCTGTCCTATTCTTCAGTTAATGTTTTAATAAATTTTAATAAAGTGACAAATATTTGTCTATGTACCCTAAGTCATACTTACGTAGGATAATTAGTTGTTTTTTTCACTTTTGCACATTTGGAAATGTGTGACTTCCTTCCTTCCTTCCTTCCTTCCTTCCTTCCTTCCTTCCTTCCTTCTTTCCTTTCTTTACTGAACACTGACTGTGTGCTAGACACCATTCTCAAGAGCGATAGCCATGTGGAGGATGGTTTGGGAGAGCAAGAGAAGGAATGATGGGAACCAGTCAGTGGGTTCCTGGGTGAGGCCAGTAACCCAGGCAGAGGTGAAAAGGACCGATGAGATCAGTAGTAATGAGAAGGAAAGAAGATGTTTGAGACATTTTGAAAGTAGAACCAATAGACTTTGGTTTGATTTCAACTCATACTATAGGTCAGGGAAGGCAAGATGACCCAAAAGTAGTTTAATTGCATTAAATAATGCTATTTTGTGGCTTCTTTACCAATCTTGAGTACAAGTATAGACTCACTAGTAACAGAGAAGCATGGGGAGGGGGTTAGAATCTTATTTAACAACAGATCTAATATTTAGCGACCTCATAGCATTGGCCACATAGCATTAGAACAGAGACTGGAAAGGTCCGGGAGCTGCAGAGGTGGAGTAGGAAGGGGCTGAGAAGAGGTAGGCAGCAGGAAGCGCGGGTACTTACCCAAGATGGAAGCACTCTGATTCTACCAGTGATGCCAAGCAGGTCACCACCCTGTTTAAAATCGATTAGTGACCCTAATCTCTCCCACATGAGCACCCAAAACTTTACCTGGTGCCCAAGAGCTAAGCACTGCACTTCCGCTATCTCATCCTAGCTATATACCTTTGTCTTATATCTGATCCTTCCTCCCCCATGAAATGCTATGTCTTAAATATATCCAGCCTCCTTCCGCAAGGTCTTCACCTTCCTTTCCCATTCAGATCAGCAGGTTTGCCTGCCCCTCCCCACAGCAAACTCAGCTCCTACTTCTAGCCTACCTTGAGTGTGGCTTTCTCGTGAAGGGTCCCCCATCGTCCCTATGAGGGGAGGCCTTCCCTTCATGCAGTCACAGTGTGTTTACACCTTTTTCATGACATTAAAAACAGTTAGAATTACACCACAACAATTGCTTGCTGTTTCTGTTTTTCACTGGGCTCCTGTTACGGCTGTGTTTAGCTGTCCCCCCACAGCCTCATTCAGTCATAAGTGATGCTTTTCAGAGGTGGCTGGATCTAGGGTGTGTGGTGCTGGGATCAAGGGTGTGTGGTTGTTAAATTAGTCCACTGACTAGTTTGGCACGTACAGGATGTGGCTGATAGGAAGGCTCACCCTGGGTGTGAGTGCTACCTGGCCCCATGATGGGTGGTCTGGCGTGAACGCAAGAAACAGAGAGCTCACTGTGTTGTCACTTGTGGCTTCATTGCTGCTTCACTGTTGTGCTGACTTCTGCCCACCATGAGCCCCTTCTCCTCTGTTATGTCCCTTTGCCATGCCACCCTGCCTTGGAGCCAGCCGACTACGAAATGAAGCCTCTAAACACTACAATAAACCTTCCTTCCTTTAACTGAGGATGCTGGTGTTATGTCTCAGTAATGAGAAAATGTAACTAAGACAGCTCCCTAGCTGCAGGAAGGCGGGAACCTGGCAGACCGGCTCGTGATCATTCCCAGAGCCTCATGCAGAACCTGCTGCAACGTACACTAAAAAGTAATGAGCAAAAGACTTTTGTCACTGGGGATTTAGCTCAGTGGCATAAGCACCTGCCTGGCAAGAGTGAGGTCATGAATTCGATCCCCAGTACCAAAAAAAAAAAAAGAATTTTGTCTGCAGGACAGGAGAAGTAGCTATGCTTATTCACCCACTATAAGGAAAGGTTGGGGGACACTTAGATAAAAATAGAACTAATAGCATATGTCAGGCACTGACTTAGAACTTATTTTCATCTCATTTAAGATTCACTAGCACCCTGAAGAGTAGGTTTTCTTAGCCCCCACATTGAAGATAAGGAAGCTGAAGTTTAGAGATAAAGAAAGTGGCTGATGGTTGTTCAGCTGCGGGACCTTCTGTTACATGGCACAATGGGGAGAAAGTGTTCTACCTCGTGCTGCTTTCCAAGCTGGACTACCAATCTGTCCCTGGCAAATAATAGCACCCTCATATCTGCCAGTAGATAACAAGAGGGCTGAGGAATGTTGCTAGAAAGTCTGGCAGTAAAGAGGGACAGCTAGTGACATGGCATGACTTGAGCCCACCCAAATCACCAGTCAAGGAGAGGACAGTGTAGTAGTTAATGCCAGTAAAATATAGACACTGACCCAATGGAAAGATCTGTTTATTATCAAAGAATAATAAGGAATGTGTGTATGTTCTATTAGAAGACTTTCATTAAAATCAGCTATCTTTTAAACAATCTTTTAGATATTTGGCAGACTGGTCTCTGCTGAACACCTTGTTTCTCATCCAGATTAATAAGGCATTGTGGTTCTTCACAGCAGACACTCCATTTGGTGCCAAATGTTTGTCTCCTGAAGCCAGAAGAGACGTAAAGATCCAGTGAGATTGAAACCTAATCCATTGATAACCAATCTGATTAGGATGCTTTTCTTGTAAAACTGATGGGTATTGATTCATTTACAACCAATTAGAGGTCTCTTGCTGAAGAAAATCGCCCTTATCCTGGCAGAAAGGAACCTCATAAAAGAAATGGAAGCAGAAGTTGACAGGCGGATGTCACTGGTTTCCATCACAATTATAAAACCCCACCCATTGGTCCTATTTCTTCCCAGACCTTTCTCCTTTGTGCAACCATGACTATCTCCAACAAAGACCACTAACAGAAATAATCATGTCACAGTAAAAGGAAACACCCAAGTTGTTGAATTTTTTAGAATTCATTTTCGTACTGCTATTTTATTATTAAAATACAAAAAACAATCCTGAGTCTTGCTTCTTTTCCTTCACTCTGTTATCTTCCTCACTCTTACTCACATCCTCAGTGTATCTTAAACTGTCTTAGATTACTTGACCCCATTAAATTTGTGAACAGACTTGGGGTAAATTCACCCATTTTAAAAGCAGTATTTCATAAATAAGTCCCAGGATACATAGAAACAACATACATACACACACACACACACACACACACACCCCTTTACAAGTCTTAAAAAGGAAGGATATACTGACCACAGTGCTTCACTTGCTAAGTACCAGGCATTCAAAACAATTTACCTATATCAATTTATATCACTCTCTTAACAACCTGTCATCACTCCCTCGGAACAGATGAAAAAATGGAAACTCAATGGTTAAGTAACTTACTCAAGGTCAAACTCAGCGAGTTAGTGACAGAGCTGAAGTTTAAATGCAGGCAGGCTGGCTCCAGAGTTTGCACTGTTAAATACTATGCTATAATTCTACAGTCCCTTTGGTAATTTGATATTTTTATAGACTTTGCATATTTCTTGCCCTTTCACCTTTGTTAACTTAGAAAAGAATTTTCTCAATACTCTAATCTTACAATCCAGGTTATTGTCTTGTTATGTAAGTTATTTTTATTATTAAACTAAATAATTGCTGTGGAAAACACCAAGATGTAGACTGATCTCCCCTCTGAGGGGCTCATAATAGAGACAAATGTGGAATTTCTTTAGATCCCTATGTAGTTTGTAAGTTTGTGGGTCATTTGAGCTCCAAAGGCTCATTTTTAAATATCAAGGATGAATTAAATAATAAAACATGACCTGACATGAATTACAGTATCTGAATTCATTTTCCAACTAGTGTGTTTGTGGGCCCAAGGTTGAAAGCAATTAGGTATGAATTATTGCACCATCTTCCATGCCTTGGACAGTTTTATGATGATTATAAAATTTTATTATTAATGGTTCACTGTTTTTAGAGGAGTTGTTAATTTAAACATATATATTTATATTGTTAATTAATGAATAGAGCAAAATTAGTTGGGTGAAATCTTTCCAGGCACCAGGAAGCACCAGGGAGTGAAGAGCAGATCACAGACAGCAGCTGCAGCCTGAAGACCAGCCCGCAGAGCAACCTCAGCCAGGGCTGTCCTGGCTACCAGAGCAGCGAGGTGCTTTCTGGGCCATCTTGTTTAATTTTTTTGTTTTAAAGATTAGGAAATACAAGGAACTTCCCCAGGATCACAGCGTTAGTTTCAGAGCCAGATCAGCTCCATCAAAGGCTTTTGGCTTCTGGCTCCCAACTCTCATTTTCAATAGCCAAGGAGAATTTGACCGAATTATCTGGGAAGGCGTAGGTGAGACTATCCAAATCAGGAAGACAAGAAAAATCATGAAAATAAAAGCGAGCACTTTGGTTTATTTGAGATCATCTGCAGGTGAAATGATGGTTGGTTGGTTGCGGGTACAGATAGAGAAAAACAAAGATGCACCCAAGCTCTCTGTTGATCAGGTGGGCAGAACCTGCCAGGGCTGCAATCCTGAGATCACCTGCATGCCCATGGGGAGCAGAACGCTTTCCTGAGGGTGCATTGTCCATGTATTCAAATCCAAGTGGGCAAACGGCTCCCCCAAAAGCCCTGCAAGTGAGGGCTGACATGGTCCCAAATTTCCACACATAGGCCTCCACTTGCCTTGCAGTTTAACAGCCGTCTACCCCTCATTCCAAAATGCTCTGTTCCTTCCATTCACTGAAGAGTAGAGATATGTTCTTGGACAAATTCAGTCATGAAGCAACAATTGAAAACCGATTGAGAGATGCCAGCCTTTTCCTGTGAGTTAGTACCATTTGCAGACTGTAGGGGAGGAAAACAAGAAGTCAGCAACAAACAAGCCCTCCCTCTGAGTCAGCGCCATGTATGGACCACTGTGGGGAGAACCAGCCCCCAGCCCCTTCTGGTGCACGGGTTGGGAGACAGGAAGAACCAGGCCCCTGCTATCACCACCACACCCACCGTAAGTGACAGGCTGATCTGGAGAAACATAGGCTGTGATGATAGTTACTGAGGTAAAATACAACCTAATGCTTGTAGTGTGTAGTGTTTTCCTGACTTTGCAGGCCTAGAGCTGGTAGTCTATCTATGCAGAGGATAACAATGCACAGTGTAGCATCTATGGAGAACCTCCTTCTAAATGTAGTAGCCATTGTTAATTTTGTGTGATCTTGTTTTGAAGTCCTGTATCATTTTCATGGTTTTGTTAGGTTGGGTTTTATTCTGTTTGGTCTTATTTGATTTTATTATATCCAATGGCAGGAGCAGCTATTTCAAAGATATATTATGGTAGCCATTTTTTATTTACTATTATCATGTTTTGAAGTCCTTTATCGCATTCATTGTTTAGTTCCTATTGCTTCTATTCTGTTTTGTTTTGTTTGATTTTTACTATGTCTGAAGGTATGGGCAACTATTTTGAAGACAACAAGAGGCATTCTGGTAGCCATTTTTTATACTGCCAGACAGCATTCCTCTCTGAATTCTATGAAAATCACAAATAATGAGAAAACTGAGTGAACTGGTCTATCAGGCAATGTTCTACCTCATGTAATTCTGTGGAATAGACAATGTTTTGTGATATTTCTCTCTTCTCCATAAACATCTATCCCTGTGCTGACTTCTGCCTACAGTGTAAAGAAACTTCTCTAATGAGTTACATGTGAGTTATAAAACCTGAAATCCTAGCATTATGTCCAACATTCCTAAAAACGTATGTAGTCATTCCCTCAAATAAATCTCCAAAATCACTTCACACTCCCAATACAGAAAATTACCAATAATCCAGGGATCTTTGGTTCCTATGTTTTATGTTAGTGTAGATTTTCAAAGTTGATCAAAAATGACTGAAGCCAGGTCCTAATGTGACAAAGTATTATTTCTGTGCTATAGAAATGAGTCCCTTTGAGTTCAGACCACTGACCCTCAATGCTGTGAACAGGTTTCCATGTATACTTTGATATATAGTCACCTCTTTGCTACTGTCCCCAGGCTACTTATCAAACATGGATGCTATGAAAAGTAAATTTCAAACGAGAGAGAAATATTACTGCAGGACAAAATGTAAAACACTTGAAAGTGAATGATCCCATCCAGGCAATGGAGCAGTAACCTACTTTAGAGTTAGGCTTGAAATATGCCCGTACTGTCACAGCCCTGGCAGGAGGCAAAGACAGCCAGAGGGAGAGAAGCCCACGAGCTGGGTCAGTGTCCAGCACCCCAGGGTTCCCACAGCGTGGCCTGTCTGCTCTGCGCTTGGAGCTGCACATCCTGAAGAAATGCTTTATGCAAAACTTTTCTGCACAGAGTACATGTTAAGGAGAAAGGGGTCAAGCAGAAAGAACAGTTCATATATGATAACAGCAAGTCAGGTCCTTTCCTAAAAACACATTGCCAGGAAAAATCTGACCCGATTCCAAGACCAGTTTTTTCCATGTACAAATCCTTCTTTTTACATAAAGTTTCAGTCATCGAAATGAGATTCCTCCCCACCATGGTAAATTCTTAGTTGGGTGGATTGGCAGATCTGACAGTTTCTAATGAACAAAAGCATGTCAAGGAAGCACGTTCTCTTTCATTAGCAATAATAGCCAACCTATGCTCGCCTTGACAGTTACCATGTCCTGCTGAGTTTTTTAATATTCAAAACATTTAACACTGATAGATAGATAGATATAGATATAGATATAGATATAGATATAGATATAGATATAGATATAGATATAGATATAGATATATAAACACTTTATATAATTCATTACAATCCTTTGAAGTGGTACTTCTCTTTAAGGATAGGAAATCTAGGGCTCAAAGAGATTGAGGCGCTTTCCCCAGTTCACCAAGTGGAGAAGGATTCAGGGGTTGCCCCAGTCCCACCTGACTCTGCCATGGAGCTGCCCGAGCAGGACATAACGGCAGCTGCGATGACAATAGTGTGACCTGCTCTCTTCATTTATAACCTCAGGCCAGTACTGAAAATCAAAGAGAAGAAAAGCTCTACTTTCCCAGATAATCTTAGGCAAAACGGTAGGCTCAAGGTTGGCGTTCTAGCAAAATCACCAACCAACCATGACATTTTAGGAAATTATTTCATTTGTCTGAAGCATAAAGAAATGGATACCTCTTGTAGGAGACTGCGAGGTTTAGAGGAAACCTCCCAGTGCGGGCTTAAAGCCTTGCACACCTGGCTTACAAATATGTGATGCAAGTATCTATCATACCACTGTTAGTAACTGAACGGTAGTATTTGGTCTTTACAGAGAGTAGAATTTAAAGACAAGTATGCATTTCCTCTTTTACAGGGAAAAGGAACCTAATTTTTCGGCTGAAGAAAGACAAGATGATTATAACTCAGAGTGCTTTGATGCTGAACATATTTTGGTAGCAGATTCATAAAACTGATCTTTACACATCACCATAACCTAGATAGGCTGCATACTGTAATTTTAGGCCAGTTCAATATTAAGAGACTACAGTGTTGGGTGGACACAGCTAGGAATTTAACTTAACTCAAAATTCCGCTCTGGGGGTGAAATCTGTGTCCATCTCATGGTTTACCATAACAGACACACATTTCCGTGATAACAGAAGTTCCAGAGAATCCATGAATCATCAGCAGCCTAATGAGAACAGGGTTGCTTGATTTTTTTCCAAATTCTTATCTTCTTCCTCACAAGGTGTACTTTCAAAGTGAGACAGAACACTGTGCTCCCTTTATGTCTGCTGACACCACCCTTGGCTGAAGAGCTCCTTTTGGGTTTCTTTCTCCCAGGAAAAGAGGCAGATGCGTGGTGTGTCCTAGCTGAATCTCAGCTTGCCCTTCTGCTCACTAAGAGTCAGTTAGTCAGCAAGGACAGAGACAAGAAAGTACCAGAGTGTGGGGGCTTAAACTGCAGAAATGTATGCTGTCAGAAGAGGCTAGAAGTCCACAGTCAACCTGTCAGGACTGGTTTCCTCTGAGGTCTTTCTCCTTGTCTTGCAAATGGCCTTCATCTCCCCTGTATTCAACACTGTCTTCCCACTGTGTGTGTCTGAGTTCTAATCCTTTCTTCCCCTTTTGCTCCTCCTCTTCCTCCCCCTCCTCTTTCTCTTCCTCCTCCTCCTCCCCATTCTCCTTGTTCTCTCTCTGTAACGTGCTTTCTTTTCTTTGCATTTCTGAGGGTGGCGCCCAGGATCTCACATGTGAACCCTCTACGGCTGAGCTTCGCACCCAGCCCTCATCTCTTCTTCTTATTAAAACACCAATTTTATTGGATTAGGGCTTATCCTAATTACCTCATTATAACTGATAATTCCAGTATCTGAACCATCTGTTTGTCTGGATTGTCTATTTTTTCTATTGATTCTTGCTTATATTTACTTATCCCTTTGGTTGCTTAATTATCCTTGATTTCGAGCCAGCCATTGGATTTTTCAAATTGCTAACACAAATACCTCCAGGTCCAGGAGAATGCAAACTTCTTTCAAGGATGATCATGATTTATTCTTTCAAGGCATGAGTGGGCATTAACAACCTAGGCTCAGACAAATCCAATTTCAGGCACTGAGTTTTTGTTTTGTTTTGTTTTTTTCTGAGCCAACAAGATAACTGAATCTGAGTCATTCTGCATGTGAA
Organism: Dolichotis patagonum; assembly: GCA_004027295.1. Lineage (NCBI taxonomy): Eukaryota > Metazoa > Chordata > Mammalia > Rodentia > Caviidae > Dolichotis > Dolichotis patagonum. The sequence continues at coordinate 29,546 of PVJX010001934.1, read as the reverse complement.
TGTTGACTTCCTTCTGGTTTGTCCTTTCTATTAAGAGCCAGCCATTCTAGTCTCAGTCCAAAGGGTGGAATTTTCCTAGACCGTTCTTAGCCAAATATCTCATCTGTTTCAAGGCTGCTAACTTTTATTAGATTAGAAGCCACCTTCTGGGGAAAGCCACCCCACTGGTTTAGACACTGGTCTCCTCCTAGATATTAGATCAGTCATTCTTCACTACTGTGGTGGCTCTTTAATGACTTTGGCAAAATCACCATCCAATTTGTGTCTATGTCCTTGTGGGAAGAGTTGGTACAAATGACCCAGATACCATTAGACTTGGGATTTTTAACTTTTCTGTGTCTCCAAATTTCCAACAATGAACTTGAGTTACCTGCATAATCAGGCCATAAAAACTATTGTGTATTCATTTGTTGTCTCTAAGTAGCATGTGCTTCGCCTGACAGTCGTCTAAGAACATGTGCCTGTGTGTTTTCAGGACAGAAACCACCATCCTTGTGGTACTGAGTGACGTAACACAGTCAAGGGGAAATTATGGGGTGCTGGACCTTATTACAAGAAACTTTTCTTCTGTTGCTTTTCTCTATATTTTCCTACTCTTCCAGAGTATGAAATTTGAAAGTTACTGGGAATTAAAGAGCTATTCAATGTGTAATCTATTTTTTGTTCTTCTACCAGAGTAAGTGTTCTAGAAGGGAACCAAAATGGGTTATTGCCTTACCTTAAATTCTACACAGGTTTCCTTCTGCATCGGTGTCAATGAAAACACACATTTTTGAGCAGAGTATGTGTGGCCCCTCTTCTCTGCCCCCCCACTCTGTGACAAGCCTCAGAAGCACAGAGGATCACAGGTTGCTCTTACCTTGTTTGCTCTGGTCCTGTGCTTGTTCACTCCAGCAGGGGCAGGCAGCAGAAGGAGTGGCACTCTTGGTCCAAGAAGGAAGCGGGGCTTGCTGAGAACAGACCCATGTCAGCCTCTTACCTGCAGACTTTTGTGGAGATGAGTCCACTCCAGCCTACTTAAGCCACTGTACTTGGAACCTTAGGCTAAACCTAACTTAGGTTGATTTCCCCCACTCCTTCTTCCTTAAGCCTCCTGTAAGAGATTCCTTCCCTGGGACCGTTCCGCTGTCTCCTGAGAATAGTCTGGCACCCTCTTCCCTGCCTCTCTCACTCTGTGTGGCACTTACTGCAGTCATCTGCTTCCTTGATTGTCAGCAACATGCAGCTGGAGCCTCTGAGCTCAAAGGCTGAACTTTCCTCCTCTTTGTACCCCAGCGCCAACCACTGGACACGTAGACATTTGATCGATGCTTTGAATTAACGCTAGACCAAGAAATTTTTACAAAACTAACTCCACATTATAAAAAGTCTGTGAGAAGTAACTGCATGATGAGCTCCCTTGAAAATTCCCATTTTTATTCATAAACAAAGCTGGATGGAGCTTGGGAGAGAACTATACTCTGCTTGATCACAAGTTAAAGATTGGATGTATGTGGAATCAACTATATAGTTGCGTACACGATATGATTTCCTTTCTCTTTTCTCCCTCCATCACGTTCCCAAACATCTCAGCCCCTGAAACAAACTGAGATTTAACAACATTAGATTCACTTCTTGGAGCTAGAACATGGTTACTCTGAAGAGATTTCAAGTGTAGCCTGCAGCTGTATCTGTAGTGTCCCCGAAGGTCCACGTGCTGAAGGTTCCAGCGTCACTGGAGGTGAACACCAGTACAAGGAGGCCAGGTCCTAGGGGCACATCCTTGCAGGGAATATTGGGATACCGGCCTCCCCACCACACCACTTAGCTCCCAGGTCACTGTGAGGTGAGCGACCTCACTGCCACGCACTCCTGCTGTGATGTACTACACTGCCGCAGGCCCAGAGAGCAAGCCCAAGCAGCACTGCCTGAAGTCTCTGAAACCATTAGTCAGAAGAATCCTTTCCTTGTTTGAGTTGTTTGTCTCAGGTGTCTGCCCCCGTGATGGAAAGCTGACTAACACAAGAAGCAAGAAGCCATTGTGTCACGTGGCATCACCAGAGTAATCAAATTCTCAGGGTGCATGGATGGTATGGGAACCCTGAGGAAATGAACAGAGAATTGGGCAAAGTTGATAAGAAGAGAATGGGGGAAACAACATATGAAGAGGAAATACCTGCCTCAGTTTTAAACAGGGCACAGATCACCAGGAAACACCAGTGCCTAAGGACCAATCCAGGGCCTACAAGACAGTAGCAGGACATAAAGAACAGTTCGTTACATGGAATTCTTTGCGCCCTTAGGTTATACGACATATGTAGGTTTCTGCTGTTGTTTCCCTTGGGTAGTGCAACCAAAGAGGCAATGGTTGGCTGCACAGCTTCTGTCCTACTGCTTCTTGTATGTAGTTTGTCTTGAAAGAGAATCTTAATTTTTTGCTGAAAAAAATATGCTGTAGTGTCCTCCTGTGATTGAAGAGAGAAATCACTCAAGTTCTCAGCTGCAGAAAGCAAACCAGGTACATGTTGATATATCCAGGGAATTCTCGGGGGCTTTCTATGGATTCCGCTCCCTGTGATGACACTTTCAACAAGATCAGAAACTCATGCCAAACTTAATGCATTTTTATGACCAGAATTGAAACAAGAGTGGCAAATGTCCCTCATTGTTTTATACTGGGTCATGACTGTAATCTCATGGTCCTGCTCACATGTCAACCTCCTGACCGGTAGGGCAAGTACATGATACAAGAGTTCATTCTTGTTCCATCTCCAATTTGCTCACTGCAAAGTGAAGACAGTTGTCTCCATCATAGAATAAGGCCTACACCTTTCATTTTGCATTTGACTGCTGGTGTGTGCAATAAAGTGAATGGGGTCGAACTCTGTGTGCTTTAATCTCTCTGTCAAGTTATTTTCAGCACTTTGGGTCCAGTTATGTGTATGCACACATACCAACACTCCATGTGCATGCATGCACACATATACGTAACAGTCACAAGCATATTCATCCAGCTTTCCTGAGAATTAAAGCAAACTCTGTTTTCAAAGGCTGGTTCACATATACTGCCATTTGAAAAATTATTCTGAATAGTTAAATGAAGGAACATTTACCTAAGTAAATTTATTATAGATGCCAGACATAATGTCACATCTGACTTTTTTGAAAACAAGAGATTATGGAAGTCTACAGACTTGGCTAGTGATTCTTTATTTCATGTAAATTGACACAAATGTATTCTATTTCTTGGGATAGAAGGCTGCAGGACTGGGATTCTTAACCTTTCACTGTCTCGAGACTACTTTAGAGTCATATATACATACTCCCATAGCCAAGCATTTCATATTAATAATACCAAGGGCTTCATTGACACAATTAGTATCCACTATAATACTAACCTTGTAGTTTCCAAAGATTATGATATCATTCTCAGTAAAACTCTGTTAGCAATAGCTTTATGGTTTAGCTTGAGTTATTTATTTTATCTGAAATTTTACTGCTCTGGACATTTTTTGAAGAAGTACAGAAACGACCACTTTCTTGATATAAAAGATTCTAGGCACATACTTGTGAACAAGTAGATGAATGAATGACTATACAATTTTAATTTGTATTATTCGTTACCACACTGGTGCCTGAGTGTCAGACTGCTCAGGAAACTGCTAGGAGCTTTTCCTCAGAGGTTCAGATCCATTTTATTAGAAAGTTTGCCTAGTTTCTAGTGCAAGGACCTTCTATCCCATGGCTCATGTACTTTTGGGGGCCACACCCTAGAAAGTGACTGTGCACTGCTAGACCAAAGGACCTGACTTTCCGTTGCCTATATGTGAAAGTCTCATTAAGAAACAGAAGACAGAAATAAGTGCTGTCACACAATCAACAAAAGGTCAGTGTGCCCTCAGGACTGCTGCAAACAAAAAGGCTACTAACCGAGCTCTCCAGGCCTCTTCCTCACCAAGGAGACAAAGATTACAGAGCCTCTCTTCAGCATATGCTCCTGAACGAGGCTCTGCTGCTTGCAGGTCCAAGCAGAATTCCCTAGTGAACTCATTCTGGTTGGCATCAGATGGGAATTACAGCCAAGTAAATTCTCCATATTGTAACCCTATTATCTCTCTCTCCCTCCATCTATCTCTTCTGGGCTGTGAGTGGTTGGGCCTTATGGAAAGTTATCATTTGGATGCAAAACAATTATCCTAAAACAGTTAGCCAGAGTGGTCTGGACACACAGATTTATCTTCCCTCTCCTTCGGTGAAGAACATCTATCTTCCATGACCTCTTGATTACTGAAGCTTTCAGAATATATTCTTTGGTCTGTGACACTGTGCACAGTGCTGGGCTGAGCATTAAATATCACCCTCTATGATTAATTGGAAGTTAATTAAATCTATCACTGAAACAATGGGAAGGCAATGAGCTATGTAATCATTGCAATAGTAAATGAAATGATGTACAGGTCTCTCCATCTCGCTTATTGACAATGATGAAGGGTTGGCAGGCCTCGGCTGCCTGGCCAGGCTTGCTGCCTGACCTCGGAGGCGACTCTCACTTTCCACAGAGCCCAGGGACAAAGTGACGCGAAGCCTGCTCCGACTGCTGCTGCTGAGCAAGGGAGCTCCTCGTGTGTCCTTTTCAAGGTTTTTCTGTCTTGCACATCAGTGAGGCGAGCTATGTGTGTGACCCAATCAGCGGCTCCTGTGCCGGTTGTTTCTGTCTCTACATGGCTCAGGAAAGCCCTCACTTCCAACTTCTCTCTGTGAGCGGATCACGAGTCTATTGACTGCTTAATACTTTTACCTTCCTTTAAAACGTCAGCATTTTCAGATACGTGTTCTTGGGCCTGCCCGTATTTGCCCTCATACACGCTCATCTGCTGGGAGAACCATGAAAAGGTTGCCTGGGTCCATACAGCTGGCTGCCCAGGGACTGCAGTGAGCTAAAATGGCACTGAAAACCTGGCTAAAAAAAAACCCTTAAGTCTTATTTCCAACCCTGATTTAACTGGTAGGCATGAGGACACAGAAGTCTGCGCAGTTCAAAATAGTAAAACTACCAGATTACCCAGAACCTCCATGATCCAGCTTGGTGTGTCCCAGCCTCTGGCAGCACAGGGTAGTTATCCAGGTATTAACCTGTCTTAGTTGTTCAGGTTATGTCAAACTGCTACGCACTGGTGACCAAACAATGGGAATGCACTTCGTTACTGTGCTGGAGGCTCAAGTCCACAGCAGCATGGTGAAGTTTCTTCGAGGACTCTCACTGGATAGCAGACAGCCACCTTCTCACTGTGTCCACTCATAGCTGATCCCCCTGTCTCATAAACCCACAGTCTTGTCCGATTAGGGCTCTGTCCTCATGGCTTCTTCTAACCTTGATTATCCCCTTAAAGACCTTGACTCCAGACATGGGGACAAGTGCTTCAACAGATAAACGTGGAGGCACAGATAAGCTCTCTGAACTCTGCTCCACCGATACTGTGAGTTTCCAGTCTTCCCAGATACCAGTAAGTAGGAAAGCACTTTCAGTCTTCAGAATTAACTCAGCATCTACCTCCCCCTCTTTTCCTTCCATGTCCCAAATTTCAATGGAAGCCTCTGCTTCTGAGACGGTTGGTCCTGCTGGGAAGCCTGACCACTTTTTCAGATATTCACTGGACAGATGTGTGTTCTGATGTCAAGGAAGAGAAAGGAATTGCCAACATGCTGTGGGTCCTTATAGTCTCCTGGGACCCTCAAAAAGATGAAAGCACTGTTTTAGGATCAATTATAAACAAATTAATTGAATAAAACTTGCTTATCTCAGTATTGAAGTTTAATATTGTTTAGTAGCAAGCCAGTTAGGCAAACTTCTTATCACAGGTAGACAAAGAGATACCTATCCCCAAAGGCATTTGCTTTCCCTCCCTTGATCTCCTGACACATAATCAGACCCATCTACCCAGTAACACCTACGTCAATAGCAAGGGCTTTCAGAAGAGCACACCGGATCTGATTCCAAAATGCTCCACCCAAGTTCTTTGTTAAAGATCCCCAGCTCCTGCCTAGATAGTGGCTGTGAAGCCCCAGACCACCAAATCAAGGTCTGTCTATACAGAGGTCCTGGAGGGGGATGACGAGCACACTTCTCCCAGGGCCTTTGCACATCTTCCCTTTGCTTACAACCCACTCTCCCTAAGTGCCTCTACTCCCACTGTTCCTACCTCCTTCAGGTCTTGGATCAAGTGCCCTTGATTAAGTGAGGCTGTTTCTGATTGTTATGGCTGTGTCTAGATGACCCCCACAGCCTCATGTGGTCATGGGTGGGGCTTTTTCAGAGATGACTGGGTTTTGATGTGTGTGATTGATCTATGGTGCAGTGCTGTAATCAAGGGTGAGTGATTATTAAATCAGTCTACTGACCAGATTGGCACCAGCCTAAGCCTGGTAAACTGGATTCAATAGAAGAGGCAGAAAGAGACTGGCCCTGCACCCTGCTTGTTTTGCTTCCTTCTGTCCACTGTGAACTTTTTCTCCTCTGTCAGCTTGCCTTGGAGTCAGCCAGTTACGGACTGAAACTTCTACAAACTGAGGACTAAATAGACTTTTCCCCCATTAACTTTGGGTGTCAGGTATTTTGTCTCAGCAGCAAGACAAGGGAACTAAGATGCTGAACCTAACAAAATGGGGATTTCTCCCAGCCTGTCACTTTCCAACACCTTACTCTACTTTTCTTTGAAAATATTGATCACTACTTAACATGGTGCATTTCTTACTTATTTTCTGTCTTCCACCACTAGAATGTCAGTTCCCCCATGAAGTCAGGGGTCTGAACATAGTGTCTGTGTTCATCTGTATCACTGGGCTTAGCAAACCGGATAGCACATTTTAAGTGCTTTTATGAATGAGTCAATGAATGTGCAAATTTAAAAAACAATGGCAAGCAAACAAATAGGTTAGTATCACAAGACCAAGTAAGCCACCAAAGAAGAGGACTTGACAAAAGAATTTGAGTATGCATCAGATAGCCAGGCTAACTAACCTCGCGGGGGCACAGTTAGTTAACATAGTACGTGAGGTTTGAAACACCTCTTTCCTACCAGCTCTATGAGCATCTATGAGCTGTGGTTTGAATGCTTTGAGTCTGAAGATGACAATGTAAAATGCTGCCAAGTACTCGGAGCGCCAGCCCTGAGTGGCTAGAGGGGTCAGGCAGGGTTAGTTGTACTCAATGTATCCTCTCTTTTGAGTTGCAAATTTCTCTAAGTTAAAGGGCTTGCTTGAAGCTCCCCGAGTGCCCTCAACACAGTAGGGACCATAAGTGTATGCTGAATATAGTGTCTGTGTTCCGTCTGTATCACTGGGCTTAGCACACTGGACAGCACATTTTAGGTGTTTTTATGATCTTGAGCTTTCTCCAGATATTTACATTTTGGTCTTTTGTAAGAACAAGATAATTATTTCACCATAAATTAAGGAAATGAATAAATTGAATCTAAAATCTATTATTAAAAAATGAACAGGTTTAAAGAAAAAAGAGAAAATGAAAAAAAACTTCCTTGGAAATATTTTACATGGTGAAAACATAAATAGGAGTGGTCAATTTTTGCTCAATGAATGTCTTGGGCTAATGTAAGAGTATAATTGTATTGCTGATGTCACTTCTGGTCATAATGACTTGGAGTATTATAGCCAAGCGAATGTTATTAAAATGATTGGAGAAGTTTTGTTTACTTATTTAAGCCTATTGACTTAAAGACTCTGGGCAAATGTACAAAATGCTCATTTGAATTTCAAATTGAATCCATCAGCTAAAGCTACATATTTTTTAAGTCAAATTCGGAATCCTAAGCCATTAATTTATAAACAGTCTCCTGCAGAGTACATGAATTAGCCTATCACAGAGATAATATAACATTATTGAACAACATAGAATAATAATTTCCTTTTATTTTCCCATAACGTCTGAGTTACAGGTTTCCTGGCTCTTTCATAATGTCTGATGGTGCCACAGGGCAAATACGTGTGAATTGCGTCTGCAGTATGAAAAGTGACGCCGGAAAAGGCGGGTTGGGGCTTTCAAGCTGATTCCCTGTCCGTAGCCTCTACATCAAACCGCTGCTGCGTCTAGGTCAAGCCATCCTTTCTGCAGATGACGGCACTGTCGAGTCCATGCACAGTCTGGACACTGAGACGTGTGTGCTCTGTCTCTTCCATCAGCCCCAGTGGTAATAATCGTAGGGAGACAGGGGTGTTGGCTAGGGGGGGCCGATCTGATTTTACCTCATCATGACCGTGTAGGACACTGACTGCCTTTCACAGACAAGTGAAACACACACGGGTGGATTCTAGGACCTGCCTATCTACGCAGGAAATGAGCACTTTCCGTCTGTCCGACCTCCCCGTTCTGTGATGAGAGATTCAGAGTCTGAGCTGACAAAAGCAAATGTGGGTAGCGGAGTGATCATTCAAGAGAGCATGACTGCCTCAAAGATAAAGAGAAGGAAAACGGAGACATCTGCCTGTTGCCAAAGGAAGGGAGGGGACAGTAGGCTGCCACTCTCATCATCCTTGACTCACTTAGACTGTGAAGCTCCCTGACACCAAGCAGTCCCTGAATTAAACAGAGAAGAGAGGGTTATCATTTTCACTTCCAGTCAAATAAGGCGTGGTATTTGCATAGAGTAGGAATCCAAGACCATCTCAATCATTTGTTTCACAACGTATTTGCTTTGTGATCTAGATCCTCTGTCTAGAGCTGAGTTCCTTATGCCAGAATAACCAATTGCAAAGTGGAAATTGGAGTTAATCAGCATTTTTTATTCATCTGATACCAAATGATCAGTGTAACTGGACGGTGGACTGAGCTGATCAGGCATTTAGTGTCACATTGACATAGCCGCCATTGCCTATCTTGCTTTATCAGGAAAATAAAGACAACAACTGATGTTCAAGCTTTTACTTAGCGACATCTACAAGTCCGACAATCACTCTCAGTCCTGGTCCTTTCCATGACATTCACTGTCTCAGACACAGAAAAGCAAGAAAAGGTAGTAAAGAAAAAGGGCAGTGAAGTTACTCACATGTGCGTTCAGGTCCTGCCTCTCACACTAGTGAGGTATTAAGCCTTGGCCAAGCCACTCCTCCCCTGGAGCCTCAGTTTCCTCATCTCCAACATGGAGTGAGGACACAGCAGTGTCATGGGTGCTGTGAGAGAGATGAGAAAATGTTGGGAGCTGTTAAAGCTGAAAATTGAACACATATGCAGGGCTGCTGCATGGCCAGGGTACGGCTCACCTGAGAGCAAAGAGACGCCTCAAAGGACAAGATAAGGTCACAGCTGAGAACACCTGGCTCCAACCCCAGTTAACAAGATAGAGATTGTAGCTGCAGGCATCTCACTCCTGTAGTGAAAGTCAACCTGGAAACTCTCTCCTAAGACACTTCTCCTAAATTAACATAAGACAGTTCTAAATTAACATAATCTGTTACTTGGGAAAGTCCTTGAACCACTCCCAAGATCCTGCTCAGTTTCCTGCATTTTCTACTTTAATCCTTCCTTGTTTAAAGAACTAAATAAATACGGGCTGCCCAGAGACATTCCTTGTCTCAGCCCCCAAAGTTTCGAACTCTGCTAGAGGGTTCTGATCCTCCTGGAACCCTAAAATCTTACCACCTGTCTCATTTATTTAAGCCTTTGCCATACCCGCATTTGGAATATTGGGATGTTGGCCAGGTCCCCGATAAAACAATGCACTTATAGTGCTTGGCGTGGTCCTGGAGCATAAGGAATGCTCAACAAATGATGACTGTTTTCATTAAAGATCCTCAAGTGATAAAATCAAAGCCAAAATATCCTTGAGTATTAGTCACTAGCCATGTTTCAATTTGGGAAGAAAAATAGTGTTTGGAGAAATCTGCGATGAACAGGTACATAGATTCTCATGGAATGTTACTTTTTCATGAAGGGAGGGAATGAAGTCAAAACAACTATCTTTCTGGAATAGCATCATAAAGGTTCCTATGCCCATCATGCTTTGGTCTCAGGAAAGACCTTCAATTCCCAGTGTGGCAAGCATGAATGCAATGCATCTCCCTGTTTCCAGGGAAGTTAACAAAGAGCTTGAAATTACTTCCCAAGGGGCCTGGTTGCTTCCTAGCTTCTAGCACAGGGCCCCTAAACCCTGCAGCCAGGCCAGTGAGCCACACAGAGTGATTCAAGGATCATGACGGACCCTTCTTGTTTTATGTTATGTGGTTTTCTTTCATTTTAATTACTTTTATTTTGTGGACATAATATTTGTACACATTTATGAGGTATAATATAAAGTTTTGATCCTTGTATGTAGTGGATAATTTTGATCCTCAGCAACTAACATTTGTCACTGAGAATTTCTATCATTTCTTTATGGTGAACACGTTCAAAATCTTCTCTATTTTGAGATATTGGGGAGAGTCTTGGTAATTCTGTTCACCTTGCTGAACTACAGAACAGAAGAACTTATTCCCTCCTATTCATTGACCAGCCTCTGCCCATGTTTCCTCCCTTACCCTCTTTTTTGCTTTCTTATTTTGTTTTTGTTTCTAGAGTGACTCGAAAACTCATATGAGTATGATCCTGGCTTAGACGGTACTTCCGAGATGGCTCCAGGGAAATGCTACAGTGGCTGACAGCAGAGCTGACCCCGGTGGACACTCACACAATGACTCTGCTCCCACAAGTGCTTCCCACCTTGCTTAGAATCAACAAACAGGACACTTGATTTGACAAACTACCATATGGGGCAATGTGTTTGAAAAACTGTTACCTCTCCATTTGCCCTCTACATAGAGCAATCAAATTATAATAATGACTTTTCTTGCATCTTGATAAAGTACACAGCTGGAACTGGAAGTCATAAGTTCAAATCCTGGCTCGGGCTTTTCTGTCATTGTTTACAGTGGGACTTCGATCTCTCTCTCTCTCCTCTCTCTCTCTCTCTCTCTCTCTCTCTCTCTCTCTCTCTCTCCGTCTACCTATTACTGAGATAAGATATATAAAATGCTTAACAGAATGCATGAATATAGAAAACACTGAAGGAATGTTTGTTTGGACTATTATCACTACTACCACTACCATTCTATAAGGATAATGTCAAATAAGCTTTCATATGGCTTAGTATTTTTCTTACGTCGGCTGTAATTTAAAAGGTTCTTGTCTCACAGAAGGTACTCAGACACTGGTCTAAGGAAGAACCACAGAGACTTACTGTCAAATGCCTCATTGTAGCTTCATCACTGTAATACCGAGGCATTCACGTGGCCAACACCATTTCGTCATAAATGAGAAGGCTACGCTATTGAACTGTAATCCATCCATTGATTTACAGGCCCAAGTTCCTCCAAGGATTTGTGTAAATGCCTGTGACGTTTCCTGGTGCTGGACTTTGCATTTGGATCTGTGATTTAGATGACAGATGTGTGAAATTGTATGTCGCCAGACAAATCCCTGGTGATAACACATTTGAAGGGCTCAAGCAGTGATGGATTAAGGCTCAATCAACCAGATCACCTAATCTGAGCCCTTTTCAGTGACATGGGCCCTGATCTTTTAAAGGAGCACCCCAAATTATTACTTTCCAGTAGTAATACTTCTGTTTTGCATCCCACCCTGTGGTGCTTCCTTCTGTACATAAGCCCTGGGGGTCCTGGCACAAATCTCACCTTCTGGAAAGCAGACTTCGATGGCTGGAATTGGCATTTGCTGCCACTGGCTGGTTAACTTTACTTTTAAACTCTCGCCTCACAACTTGTCAGAGGTTTACTAGGATGCTCAGTTTGCCCAGTAACGACCATTTTTGATAGTCTGATGAGGCAGAAGGACATGAAAGGCTTCTTAGAGGTTAAAGAGTTCATTTCAAAGCAACCCAGCAGATCCCAACCAGCAGGTGGAGGCTTCTCCTGGGGAGAAAGTGAAGTGTGAAGGAGTCCTGAAGCCTCCCGAGAGCGCAGCTTATAACCCCAGGGCGGCTTCACCTTCACAATCAATTGTGTATGGAAATAGGAAGAACTGAAGAAAAAATTACAATGTGCTGCAAGAGTGAGGGAGTATAGCACACGATGAAGAGTTACCCTGAGGAAAAATCAGAGAAGTGATGTCCACCAGAGTCTCTCTGTCTGTGAAACTCCTGCTCAATCGCTTTAAGTTTCAGGAAGGGTGGGCCTGACTGGCTCCCTATTCTGGCTGTATGTGTGGGACCATCAAGAAATTGCTGATAAGGATCTGGCATTCCCTGCACACCGGAAGCTTGAGAAGCAAATAAGTAAGAGTATGTTTGTATCCATGATTTGATCTCACTGTTGTCTTCTTTCCTTACCTGATATGTTAGTCTGCTTTCTGCCACTGTGACAAAAGAACCAGAGGAAGAAAAGGTTTCTTTTGGCTCACATCTATGGCCCTTGGTTCCTCTGTTATAGCTGCTGTGAGCAGGGATACCATGGTGAGGAACACATGTATGAGCAGATGTGTGCACCTCGAGATGGTCAGGAAGCAGAGTGAGAAGCAAAAGAATGGGCTGGGGTCCCAATGTCCCCTTCAAGGTCCCACCAGGAGCAGCCCACGTAACAGCCCACAGGCTGTGGCCTAAGCCACACAGGGCCTCGTGGCCTTTCGCTTCTACCTTGAGCCTCCTTATACCTTGTTCTTAACATGCTCCTAAAGCTGACCCTCTGCAGTGCAGCACTCTGGTTCCCCAAGCTAAAGTCCCTTTGAAAACAACCCTGCATTTCCTTTGAAGAATAGGACCGAGGCGAGCTTTTTACAGATTGTTGCCAACCACCACACCCAACCTCAACAGCTGCCTACTGGACTACGCCACTTTTGTCCCATTTCTGAAGCCAGAAATGAAAACAGCTACAAAACAGAATGCTGGCTTACACATCCCAAATCACTTGGAGTGAGCTGAACAGAAGCTGGGCTGGGGAGAGGGAAGTGTAATGCAGTTTCTCACTTCCCTTCGCTGATTTGGTTTTTATTTGCAGGAGCCTCTGGACTTCCTTTAGTTTCTATGAAGGCAATAGACGTCAGCCTTAATAACAAGACAAGAAGAAGAAAGCACTGACTAACAACAAGAGGGAAACTAGAGGGTAAAAGAGAGTAAACAAGAGGGTAAAATTTAAAAATCAAGTAGAATTGTTTCAGATTACATTTTTTAGATACTATTCTCTAATCCAGAGGATGGCAAACCATAGCCTCAAGGCCAGTCTGGTCCCTAACCAGTAATTTAGTTATTGCCTGTGGGTGCATTTGTCCTAAAATTGCAAATTTAAGTAGTTGTGACAGAGATAACATGGCACATGAAATCTAATGAATATGCATACTATCTGGCCCTTTACAAAAAGATTTTGTCAACCTCTTGTTTATCTTCAGGAGCGAACTTATATACAAATTAGATCACATTCACACACCCAATATCCTTATGATATCAATACGCGCGCGCGCGTGTGTGTGTGTGTGTGTGTGTAACGGGGGCTTAAACTCAAGGCCTTCACACTCAGCTATATCCCCAGCCCTTTTTTTATTTTTTATTTTGCGACAGGATCTCACTAAACTGCCCTGCTGGGCTTGAACTTGCAATCCTCCTGCCTCAGTCTCCCAGAGTGCTGGCAATACAGGTGTGTACCACCATGCCCAGTTCCTTCCAATATTTTAACAATTTCATCATAAAACTCAACTTCCTATGTGTTAGAAATGTATGGTGTGTGTGTGTGTGTGTGTGTGTGTGTGTGTTGGAGAATGTGTATGTTCCTGCACACAAATTTTGAAGGTACCCTAACATGACATAAAACACGCTTTCTATGAAAACTTCCTGAATATTCAGAGATGTAGCACATGCAGTCAGTGAGGGCGGAATACTGAAAAGATTCCACCTGAAGCTAAGAGAAGGAGGGTAGACCCCTGCTATGCCATTTTGAAACTTCAAATCAGAACCGATGCCTGTCTCTAAAGTCCACCTGAGCTACACGAAACCATCTGAAGTGTGTGCAGACCCTTTGTTACCCGGCTGCTGGACAGTCCCCGGGATGCAAGCGGCATCTGGGAAGACTGTGCCTGGCCACTGACACCCATGGTGGCTGTGCCGCTCTGCTAGGAGCCGCAGCACTGCCGTGAAGAACATGTCATTGCCCCTGAAGAATTTTTGAGAGCACAGATCAGCAAGTATGTGCTCAGCCCAGCCACGCTGCTGGAGCAATTTCAGAGTAGTCTTCAGAGACGTTTGCGATCTCTTCCTCCTAGTGTTTGTGGCTCATCTCCTGGTATCTCCCCACCTGACAGTTCCTCCTCTAGCTCTTCATCCATACCTGTGGCACCTGTCCCCTCCCACTCTCCCTTCACCCTTGACCAACTCCGCTTTGATCCCGGGCTACTTTCTAATTCTGCAGGCCCTTGAGAAAGGGGGAGGGGAGGAAAACAAAAGGTTAATTTTCTCCAGCCTGCCCAGGCCGACTTAATGTAACAGAAGGCAGCAAATTGCATTGATTTAGTGACATGCAACTGTCCAGAAAGAGCTATTTATACATTATTCAGGACAAACACTGTCATAATGGACAAACAGCAGCAGCATCTGGGATGTTAATGTCTACAAATAAGATTATTCTTTGAAAGGATTAGGATGGAGCATTTTGTGTAATTAGATTTCTCCGTTTCAGGAATGAATTGCCTTTTAGCAGTAAAAGCTGTCACTGAGAGAGCCATTAGCTCCTTATAACTGAATTAAATGCATAATTAGTGACATGATCACATTAGGATTTGTTTCATTTTTAACTAATCTGAGGGGGAGGGGCGGAGGGGGCGGTGCCATTTCCAGGTCACTGCGGCCCTGCTCGGCTGGGCCAGGCCTCAGCTGGCGAGCTGAAGTTGGTAAAAGTCAGGCGTGTGTGAATCAGAGCCCGGGCCTCGCCACGGCGACGGCCGGGCTATTCATCACTGGGTGGTGGGTGACAGTGACTGATGGGCCAGGCCCGGGCCTGGCACTTCACCAGTGCAAGAATCATACGAGCCAGGGAGCAGAATGACAGCTGGAGCGCTGTGTCAAGTGGTGGAGAGACCAGAGCTATTAATAATGTGTGCCACATGATCTGGGCCGCGAGAAAACAATGATTTAGACATTGGGGAGAATAAAGATTTTACATTTAGTCGGGGTGGCTCTGCTCCTGGCACTTGTAGAATAAATCGCTATGCAATCAGCATGTATGAAAATCAGGTGATGCATACATTAGAGCCAGGGCCGGAGGGAGGGGACAGGAGAAGGTATCAGAGCCCTTGCTTGGCAGGCCACACCCCTAAGGCCCCTGGCATTGCTGAAACGCCCCAGGAAGCCTAAGAAGGCCCAGCAGAAGGCCCCATGTTGAGCTACCACTTGGTCCAGTGCCTGGGGCTGCCCTAAGAGGACTGCAGAGGCCTGGGCTCTGTCTGCAGGAGGCTGTCTGGGCAGCAGGCAGCTGTGCTGCGGGGGTGCCATGGCATTTTCTTTACCAGGAGAGACCTGTCCATCTTGTTTCTTGATCTGAAAGTTAGGTCAAGCAGAATCAGGGGCAAAGAGAAAGGAGCAGAAACGGAAGTGGGTAAGCACACGTTCTTTCAAACTGCTCTGCAAACCCTGGCTAGCCGGGTAGCAGCAGGGGACGTCCTCGGCCGTGCTCCAGGAGTCTGCCTGGCCCGGCCTATGCAGTCTAAGGCAGGGGAGTCAACAGCAGTTGGGCATTAGATTCCTGAGGGCTTCAGGTTTCCATCTCCAGTGATGTGGCCTTCTCCAATGAACAGATGGAAAAGGGCAACTCACAGGTTCCGCAAAGATCTATCCTTTCCTCCCCACCCTGGAGTCCGCAGATACCCTCACTGAGAGATTCATGCTGACCGGTTTGACTGCCCAGGACCATCTTTTGATAGAATGCACCCTACAGTTAGGAAATAAATTCAAATCTCATGATTAGATGGATGCCCTAGCAGACTTAAATTTCAGAACTGTGTGACTGCGATCTGTCACAGCACAAAGGAAGATTGTGGGTCATGAGAGCAAAGTGTTGCTGGGAACCACGGTGGCTTGGTGAGACATTCCCTCTGCGTCCTCCTAAGGACAGCCTGAGCTCCGCTGACCTCGTGTTAACCTTGGCTGTCCCATAACCAAGACGTATCAAATCTGCCTAAGGAAATGCTCAGCACAAGTCAAGGTCAAGAGGAGAGGAGAAATTCTTATTTTTTGAAGTTTCTATTTGTATGAAACTTAAACTTTTTAAATGGACTTTTGTACATTCTTTAAGAAAACAGAGAGCTTTCATAATGTTATGCCAGGAAAATATATGTAAAAATTCACATATAACCTTTATATATTGGTGAGCATTAAGATTTCCTGTTCTTTGAGGCAAATATTGACCTTGACTTCACCTCGGTCAATATTTACCTCTCAGGTCAATAGATCTTGATGTTCACCTCAACAGAAGTCAATATCTACTTATTATCTCATTTCTATCTGCCAGGTACCAGTGTGTAATCAGTAATGTGAATTTTCTTCCCTTATGCATTTCCTGAGGTTAAGATGGGATTAATTTGGGACCTTAGGCTTTCCATCTGTTAAATACCTTCTCCCCATAGGAGCTAATGGCAGCTCCATGCAGAATATTAACTATGTATTTTTCACCTTTTTCCATTACCTCCACATTCTAAATTAAGGTACCAAGTAGGTAGCAGAAAATATTTTAAAAGGAAAGCATCGTTCATTTATTCAGCATGTACATGTAGTGTGCCACACACTTGTCACCAGCCTGTGTGTTGGAGGTCCAGTGGAGTTGCAGGTAAATATGGTCCTGCCCTCAGGGAACTTCCTGTCTGCAGTACCTCGCACTTCGTGGAGGGGACGGTAACACTAGAAGAGTGAATAGTGTAGTATCACTATCATGCCGTCTGGGTCAGTATCACTTGACGAGTGTTCTGGGTTTGGGGTTTGGTTTGGTTTGGTTTAGATTTCTTTTGTTGGTTGGTTTCAGGTGGAGGATGTAATTTTTACAACATGTTCGGTGGTATGCTGCTGAGGGTCCCTCGTTTTCTGTGTCTGCTGGCCTCCGTGGTGTAAATCCACCCCCCGTGGCCAAGTTCAAACCCTCGATGTGAAGTCACTGACATGGCACTGGGGAAAGAGGTGCAGAACCACGAGCCCATTCACACCGCCCGGGCACAGCTCTGCCTCCCTCAGCCCAGGCTGCCCGCTGGCAGCATTTCACCGCCTGGATTGTCTGTGCTTTATTTCCCTGCCTTTGCTTCCTCACCATCTCCTCATTTTCTCCTTTTCTTCCTCCTTGCTTTCCTTTCCTCCTCATCTTCTTCTCTTTCTTCTTCTCCACCTCCTCTGCCTTCTGCTGCTTCCTTTCTCTCCTCTTCCTTCTTCTCATTGGTCTCTCTATCTCCTTTCTGCATTTTTTCATGTGGGAACTTTCTAACATCCCCGTTCCATGGCTCCCGTGATGACACGCAGTGAGAATCGGGATGTTAAAGACCCCACGAGTGATGCTGAGTAACGCACCGCAGGCTGAGGAGCCCTGGCTTTGTCACACGGACCTCACAAGTCTGTTACACAAGAGACTTTGGAATTCAGAGCCTCATGGATTCCACCTTGACCTTTACCCAGGGGGGAGTCGGACGGAATCCCCTGGAATCTTCTGTTAGTCCTGTGGCACCCCGGTCTTCTACTTCCCCTGGTTTTAATGTGCCCTCACCTGGTCGTTGCCTATTAAATCTGATTTGGACTTTTCCCCTCTTTCTGTTCATGAAGAAACATTACTGTAAGAGGCTCAGCACCTACTCACAGTGACAAGAGTCTAACCGTGATTGACAGCAGTGCATAAGGGGATAAGATAGTATGTCGTTTAATTGATGCATGAGGGTCTTTGAGGTCATTGATAAGGAACTCGAGATGGACTCTCAACATTTTGGTTGGATGGTCATTTACTCCTGGGGCGGCTTTTGTAATTTTTAGATAAATATAGCTGTTAAACTGTGTCTTCGTTTGTATAGTTGCAGGGACATAAGTGTTCACAAGACAGCAGTCTAGACTTTCTCCAGGAGCGTGCTCAATAGTAAGTGCTGGGTGCACTATTGCAATGAAGACCTGGGGCAGGGTCAGAGGTGATGTGCACAGTTCTACCCTGCTAAGTAGATACAGTCCTGCAGGTACACCTGGAAACCAAGCAGCATTGAGGAAGTGCAGAGATTTATTACTCCAAAAGGGAGGAACTGGAAATCTCCCTACTATTATACGACCTCAAGCAAGTTATTTCATCTCTTGGAGCCTCCATTTCTTCATCAGTAAAATGGAAATAATAACATACACTTATAACATACAATCATACAATTGTAGAGATTAATTGATGTACCTTAAATAAGTCATCTAGGATAAAAGGAACATGGCAGATTATATTTCCCTTCCCTCTGCTAATCACAACTAAAATCACCAAATATATAAAGAATCACAGTGATGGCAGTATTTTAAATATGTTTCAGTGCATAAACATGTATGTGTATATACAGACATATCTATTGACAAATACAGAAATATCTTTTTTAAAATAGGGACTCAAAAATTGAATGTAATGGAGAAATGACCGTGATAAATGAGGACAATGGCAAGGAGGGAAGAAAGGGAATGGCCAGGCCAGACGGAGCTGCTGTGATGGACAAAAGCAGGCCCATTACTTGGATAAAGTGTCCTGAAAAGTTAACCCAATGCATTGTCATTGGGATACTATAGAAAAATGGAACTGTTTTTTGAGAAAAATCCAATTTTCTCACTTTTAAAAACCAAAAAGATAAATATTTTCTCCAGGTAAAGAAGGGAGAATTTTCTGGAGAAAATGCTTTAGGAAAATTTAAATCTCTAGGAAACAATCCAGAAAAAGGACTTAGCAAGTGTCTACACTAAGGATGGCCCATTGTGAACACACGACTATGGAAGAGACACCATGTCTTTTTCACTCTGGCTTTTCCGAAAGAGGAAGGACCACCATCCAAATATGATTTCTATGAGTGAAATCTAGGTTCATTTTAATACATCGTAATAGTATTTCCCTGAAATAGTGTGCTGTGTGTGAGTTCACGTATACATGTTTGCTTATGTTCAATATTATGCTTGCTCCAAATCAGCCCTGCCTAGAACCTCCCAAAAGCGCACAACTCTCAGAGATACTGTACTGCTTCCGTATTCTGAGACTTTCTTCTCAGCAGCTGGAGAATCTGCGATGTTTACAAAACTTACTCCAGGCCCATAGACTTCGTGGTTGAGCTGAGTTGTTTTTACCAGAGAAGCCTGGTAGTGCAAACCAGTGCTCAGTCACCATAGAATTTCCCAGCTGCTTTTCACTGTCTTATTACCTCATTTTCCATCCAAGATGTACAATGTAGGATTTGGTCAAAAGAAAAACAGCTTCCAGTAGCAATGATACTCATTTCCAATAGCTCTGTTCAGCCTGACACAGTTAAAATGGTGATCATTTCAGTTTTAAAGTGACTGTGACGAAAATCAATAGATCTCTTTCACCTCTGAAAAACTGGGTTCAGATCTGAATTTGCTCTCAAGTGAAATCAATTTGGTGGCCTCTTAACCCAGTGTCTGGGAACCACTGGTGCCCATCACACAATCACCCTGTGGCTTTTACTCAGCCTGGTGGCCTTTCCTCCTGGGAGACGGAGGATTGCAGGAGAGGGAAAAGCCAAGATGGGTTGAGAAAGAAAGTTGACATAAGGGAGCTGTGACAGCCACCAGGCAGGGACGCAGCTCTGTACCAGTGGAGCATTTCAGTTAGAGAGAGAAGAACAAGAGGGCTGTCCTCAGTGTCCTAGCCACGTCTGCAGGGGCCTGGCCTTTCACAGCTAACCCTGGAGATGTTGCCAATTTCCTTTGTCTTTTGAAATTAAAATAAAGTTTGCACTTAAAATCCACAATAACAGAAAAACTAGTCACTGAAAAGCAAACGTTGGTGTTGTATAAAATATTAATTCTTAATCAAAAATGTAACCAGTTCTTCAAGAGACAAGAGACTTTTGGCTTGATTTTTTGGTTTTGTGTAACTGATGTGCTGCATTTTTTTTTTTTTCTTAAAAAGGGGAATGTGTGATACATTGAGAGAGAGAGGGAGGGAGAAAGAATTCTTTTCTTTTGACAGTGACTAACCACCGTCATCAGTGTAGAACAAGTAAATATTTTCAATTGAGTCATTCCTCAAAATGTTTTATTCCTGCTCCTTTCGAAAATTTGGGGATTCAGATTTCAGTGCAGTAAAGAGTTTAACTTTACTTAGGAAAATTATGCCTTGATTCCTTTGTCAACAGCAAAACCCATAAAGATCCCTTTTCTCTTTTAAAAACAATAAAACACAAACTGGAACTCACAGTCTTAACTCTTCCTTTTTGAAACTCTTGAATTCATATTCAATGAAGGAGATGTAATTTTTTAAATTTTCAGTGTTATAAAATTATAGTAATCCTGGAGTAAAAGCTTATTTATTTATGAGATTCTTTTATTTTATTTATGAGATTTCTAATATATTTTAAAGATTTTTTAGTACAACACTTAATACATATTGCAATCGTGTTTCTCCTTTCATTGTACGGTAGCAATTAACTATCTATTGGAGCTATTTATAGCTGTTGAAGCTCTGTGTTCCTAATTTGGCAGCCACAATCTCAGTCTTCCTGGCACTTGGCCCTCACTGTTGGAGAATCTCTGTTTCTGCTTCAGACTCCTGGGGTACTCTCCCCACCCTCCCCAGCCTTCGGATATGCTGTTCCCTAGGGCTGTCCAAACTTCCCCTTCCATATCTTTACCCAAACAACGCTTATTTATTCCTTTTATCTTCTTTTCAGTGTATAATTGAATTCAATTAACCAAATTTCTAAAATTGGGCAGTCATTACCAAAATCCAAGTTTAGGACACTTTGACAATTCCACAAGTCTCCCGATTCCACCTTGAAGTTCATCCCTGTTTCTTTTCTTGGTGTTTCATAGAAATAGAATCATATAACATGTGCTCTTTTCATCTGCCTCTTCCACTAATTACTTCTGAGGTTTATCCATGTTGGTGCATGTATCAATAATGGGTTCCTTTAATTGCTAAATAAAATATCCATTATATGTACCACATTCATCCATGTAGCCAACCATTGTTGAACGAATACTTGGTTTATTGACAAATGGGTTATTCTCAATAATGCTACTGTGAATTTTCATGGAAACAATTTATGGACATCTGTGTTTTATTTTTCTTGAGTAGATTGATATCTATGAGTAGAATTAGAGACCACATGATAAATTTATGATTAATTTTTCAAAAACCCACCCAACTATTTTCAAAACCTACCAGCAATACCAAGCATGGTGGTGCCTGCCTGTAATTTCAACACTCAGAGACTGAGGCAGGAGGATCACCACAAATTCAATGCCAGACAGTGAATTCAAGCCCAGCCTGAACTGCATAGCAAGGTCTTATCTCAAAATAAAATTTTAATCAGCAATGTAGGAAGGTTTTGATTTCTCTACTTCCTCACCAACACTTGATTTCTGTGTGATCAGGGAACAAGCTTTGTGTGATTTCAACCCTTCCAGTCTTATAATTCTTTTTGAATCTATTGAGAGCTGTATTGTGACCCAGTACATACTCTGTCCTTGGCAATGGTCTATATGCACTTGAAACAAAACATGTATTTTGGGGCTGGCATATAGCTCAGCAGCACAGCACCTGCATGGCTAGTGGAGGTCCTGGGTTCGATTCCAGGTACCAAAAGCAAAAAAAAACAAGACTATGTATTTTACTTCTGTTGAATATAGCGTTGTCTAGATGTCAGTTTAAGTCTGCAATACCTTTACAGATTTCCCTTCTCTTATTTTTTCCATCTGAAAGTGTTGTACCACAGTATCCTGATGTCATTGTCATATCGCCTACTTCTCTCTTCAACTTTGTTTTTGTTTTGTGTATATTTTGAGCTATGCAGTTAGGTATTATATAATTATTGGGGGGTGTTTGTTTTTGTTTGTTTTTGTTTCTTTAGTTCTGAGAATTGAACTATGACCTCACGCTTGCCAGGCAGGCACTGTGTTGCTGAGCTATATCCCTGGCCCTATTGTTGTATATTCTTGATGAATCAAAACTTTTGTCATAACCAAATTTCTCCCTTGCCTCTGGTAACGTTTGTATTTCTGAGAGCAGAAGGGGACCAAGAAATGGAGAGAATGCTAAGGGAGGGGATGAAAAAAAGGGATGGAGGTATATTGTGTACAAGCACCGACCCCACACAAGGAACAGAAACATTACGCACTGCAAACATGTATGAATTAACTAAACTAGAATAAAATAAAATATGTGTGACTTTTCTATTAATATATCCGATTTCACTCTTACATTTTGTTTGCACATAATATTTTCCCAGACTTTTATATATCCTGAATTTGAACTTTAAGTATATCTCTGTCAACAGCATGTAGTTGGATCTTGTCTTTCTTATCCAGTCTGAGGCAGGAGGATCACCACCTGATGAGTATTTTATTTAGCAATTAAAGGAACTTCCATGAACGATTGCCCCTCCACCATACCACCCTGCCTTGGAGCCAGTTGAGTATGGGCTGAAACCTCCAAAAGCTGTAAGCTAAATAAACCTTTCCTTCATTGATATTGGGTGTCAGGTATTTTGTTTCAGCAATGAGAGAAAAGTAACCAAGACACTCATGCAGTTCTGTTTTTGTGGTCATTTTCTGTTCCTCTTTTATAGTCTTGCTTTTTATGAAATATATTTTCTGCCACTTTGATTCTTTTGTTGTTTCTCTTAATTATATTTTTAGGTATTTTCTTAGTTGTTGCCAAATGGAATACTATTTAGTTTATCATATAATTTATCAGACCTACTTCTAATTAGTAAAAACACATCTCCAATATAATATAGAAATTTTATTTCAGTGTAGGTCCATTTTCTCCTCCCTCCTTTGTGCTATTATTGATATATCAATTAAATCTTTACCTGTTATAATCTCACCACTACAAATGTAGCTCTGCTTATGCAATTATATTTTAAATCAGGTGAGAGAAGAGAGAAATTCATGGATACACCATCTCTTTATCCACTACATTATCTTTCCTGGTTCTTTTTATTTATTTTTTATTTTTTTCATGTGGTTTCAAGTTGCTAGTGACAGAATCGTAGCTGGCGGGGTTTTCCTCTTTCTTTTAACACTTTGAATGTCTCATAGCTCTAAAGTCTCGTATGAGAAATCAGTTGTATATTGCAGTTTTCTGACACAGTACTTGTTGCTTTTTCTTTAACTGCTTTCAAAATCTGCCTGCTTTACTGTGACTTTTGATGGTTTGACTGCCCATGACTGAGTAGAGATCTCTTTGTGTTAGCCCTACAGAATTATGAGCCATTTGGTGATATAAATTAATGCTTCATTGAATGTTTGTCAGATACTATTTCTGCCCCCTTTCCCCTTCCCTCCAAGTATTTTCACTGAAAGTATGATAATGCATTTGATGTTGCCCTGCAAGTCTTTAAGGATCTTTTCATTTTTCTCAATATCCTCTTTTCCTTTATTTTCTGCAAAATGTATAATTTTTATTGATTTATCTCCAACTTTTATGCTTCTTCTGCCAATGGGAGTAAATTTGATATTTTTGGTACTATATTAATTTCAAAATTTCCACTTGATTTTTAAAATAATGTACACTTTTTTTTTACTGATATTCTTTATTTGATGAGCCATTGTGTTAATACTTTCATTTAAATCTTTAAACATGACTTTCTTTACCTCTTTGAGCATGTTTGCAAGGGATAAGATGAGGACTTTGTTTATTAAGTCCAATACATGGGCTTTCTTAAAGACAATTTCTTTTTATTGCTTTTCCCCTCATCTATATGTCATACTTTTCTGTTCCTGTACAATTTCTTAATCTTTGATTGAAAGTTAGTTATGTCAGATAAGGTAGCAACTGTAGGTTCTGATTCCATTCCCCTAAGAAGTTATTGTTTATCTAGTGACTTAACTAATACAATCAATTTCCTTGCAGTGTGTGGCTCCTGATGTATCTGCTTTGTTGTTGTTATTGCTGCTGCTGCTGCTGCTGCTGCTGCTGCTGCTGCTGCTGCTGTTATTCTTTTTATATTTACCCCATCTCTCTCGGGGTATTTATCAATCAACCTATCTTATTCACCAGTCAATGAGTTGTGCTTAAATATCTGGATCCCATTAGGTTTTATTCTTTAGTAGTGGAGCTATGTATGGGCTTGGAAATATATTCAAAGTTCTGAAAGTGTTAAAATCCTGCTTTTGATTTTTGCTGGTTCTTCTCATGCCTCCTCTGACCTCAATGTTCTGTGGCTCCCATTCATCCAGAAACAAGTTTGTGACCAACCCCATTTGGTATCTTGAGAATGCTCACTTTAAAAATGTGCATATTTCTAAACCACCCAGCGTATGTGTGAGCTTCTCCAAGCTCAGGACGGCTGCCTCACTACTTTGGATCTCTCTGTTACATTTGTCACTGTTCTGCCAGTCTGTTGCTTCACCCATTCCCTTGACCACCCCAAGCTGTCTGTGAGGCTAGTATTTTCTGGTTGTTTGCCTCTGAAATTGCTGCTGTTTACAGTAGTTCCCCTCAGATGTGCATTTGGTCAAAAATAAAGCCATTCTCTTCAAGTAGTTGTTCCATCTTGCCCTACCCTGGGAGAACTTCTGTACCAAAAGGGAAAATTGACTAAAATGACATAGATTCCCACCATTTCTTGAGATTCAGTTGTGTTATGTGGAGCAAATGTTTCTGTTTTAAGACTTCAGTTAACTTCTAGAATCCTTAAAGCTTTGTTCAGTTCTATCATTGAGTATTAAGGAGAGAATTTAGGTAGCCCTCACTGTCTTACTCCAGAATTCCTTTTCAAATTTACCATTTTTCTCTACTGTCCAATAGCACCTTCTTCAGATCACGTCCTAAGACTGAATTAAATTTCTTTTTGAGCTTTTGACATTCTACTGTATGCTGTTAATTTCAAATGATTTCTCCCTTCTTGTAAGAAACTTGCTTTCTTATCTGCCTCCTGCACCAAGGGATAAACTCATAGAGGACTGGGTGTTATTTCTTCTCCCTGCTAGCACAAGATTGGACATGTGATGGACACTGGATGAAGAAAGGTGAATCTGCTTTCATTGATTGAATTAAGGGTAAGCTGATGTGGTGCTTTATCCACAAGAGCAATTGTTACTGCCACATGGAAGCAGAATTTGATAGATAGTCTTTGACTCATGTCAGTTAAACAAAATGTCAGTTGTATATCAGTGAATGTTGCTGTGGAAAAATCTGTTTTTCAGAACTTAGACAATGCACTATATTTTCTAGTAGAAGAGTCTCACGGATCATCAACAAAATAGCAAGGATACTTGTCTTTACCATTATTTGATCCATGCAACATGGTATTGTTAACTGTTTTGGACTGGAGTGTGTTAATATCTTTTTAAACCCTAGGGAGATGAGATATAGTAGAGATAAATGTTAACATACACATAAAAGCACTGCCCAAAATTATGGAAATGCCTAGTTCAGAATGTTTTATAATGATAGGGAATAGGATCTGTTGAAGATTTTTAGCTTTGCATTTAGTTTGTACATTGAGAGCAAAAACAAATGCCAGTGGCATCCTTATTTTGGAGCCTCTCAAAGACATGCCTTCCACTGATCGGAAAGAGATGGGGCCAGATGCAGGAGGGAACAGGACTCTGTTGGATACTATATGGGTATACATAGGGAGGGCTCAGTAAAGGCTCTTGGAACATTTATTGAACACTATAAATTTTACGGCACTGATTGTCAAACTGTGCTTCATGGGTCCCCACAGCAGTACTTCAGGTTAAAGACTGTGAGAGGTCAAGTAACGTGTGTCTGACCCTGTATAGCTCTTATTCCCACTTTCACATGTTTTGTATGCCGCTGTTCACACTTTAAATGTATCCATGACCCCCGCCCTGAAGAAAAAAGCTACTGACCTAGAATTATGTCTGATAAAGACAGCTGCTTAAACAAATGAAAGATGATACTAGGAAACAGGTATGTAGACCTTTTGGAGCTAGTAGTGGGGTCTGCAGGTAGAGAGAGATGGGAGAGGGGAGGTATAAAGGATTATAATTAATATCTGTACATGTTCCAGACTCATTGTGTATTGCAAATACATACTAATAAAAAGTTCTAAAAATAAAGTTTGTGAAAAGTAAGGGCAGTTGCTTGATCTATTAGTGAAATTATCTTCCTAGCTAGATTACTGTGAGTGCTCAATGAAATAATGCACTTAAAATACTTTTCCGTCTCAACCCGTCCAGGCTGCTGTAAAAAAAGCCATAAACTATGTACTTTATAATAACAGAAATTTACTTCTTACAGCTCTGGACACCGAGGAGTCTGCGATTAATGTGCCTCAGATTTGGTGCCTGGAGCCAGCTCATTTCCCGAGTTGTAGACAGCGCTTTCTCACTGTGCTCTTAGCTGGTAGGAGAGGCTAGTTTGCTCTCTGGCTCTTTCTTTCTTTCTTTCTTTCTTTCTTTCTTTCTTTCTTTCTTTCTTCTTTCTTCTTTTTTCTTTCTTTCTTTCTTTCTTCTTTCTTTCTTTCTTTCTTTCTTAGCACATTCATCCCAATCCTAAGAATTCCCCTTCTTGACCTAATCACCTTCGAAAGACCTCTCCTTTTAGTACTATCACTTTGGAGGTAAGATTTCAACTTGTGAGCACAGTAAACACTGCACACTTAAAAGTGCTTGTTTGTTGGACATTATATATGGTTGCTGCTCTTTATTTTAGGAAGCTATGACAAAAGATAGACTAACGCAAGAAGAAAATTTATACCACTGTCCACCTCCAGCTCCTTGGCATTTGTCTTTACGTTTTTCTTTACAAAATTGTTTTTTTAACTTAGAGACATTTATAGAATCTAAGGAAGCTGGCTCATTACTAATGCAGAAACTAAGCAACTTTACTGACTAAATCTCTTAGTCCCCTCATAAACCAAACCCTAGGGACAGAGTTCTATAGCCTAAGATTTTATCACAAAGCGATATACAAAGCGACCACTCTGTATAAGATGGTGTTGAAGTTTTTTAATTAAAATATCATGATTTCCTTCAGCCTTTCACATTGCGGTGACACAAGATGCGGAGGGGTGATATCCTGTGTAAATCTGGATTCATTTCACTTCCCAGAACCTTAAGAGAAGAAAAATAAGCATCCCTGATCTTTATTATTCTGATAATAAAGAATGTTCTCTTAATTTCCTATTGTTGTGTACAAGATTTAGTGCTTACCCTTTAATTTCAGTGTCAGAATGTGAGCTGTAATTAATTTTCATAAAATGGAAAGCAATAAAGTCAGATATATTAAATGCTGGCTGTAGAGGGTGAGATTGTGTAATTTACAATTAGGGGTAGTGGGGGGAGGATCAGCCCACACATTAAATAAGTGATAACTCATCTTGGCTTCAGCTTTGGAGATTGCAAAAGTGGTCAACAAAACTGCTCCCACCAAAACCCCAAATCTGTAAGGTATTCAGAACCTTCCCAAGAAGTCCAGCAAACCTAGTGTCACTTCCTCCCACTAACGTTTGGATTGTTTTTATTATCATTAATTAACAATAATAATATGCATGAACCTAAATTACCACCCCATGAATCAACTAAAACCTTTCTGAGGCATTATTTGCAACAAACTATAGATAATAAGCCATAATTCTATATCAACCATAAAGTAAGTCAGCTGCCTACTTATTAAAAATGCAGATTCCTTTCGTCTTACTTTCAGAATATCCACAGAAAAGGTGTGTTTAAAGTCATGGAATATACATACAGTGATTATTAGTTTTAGATCACATATTAACAGGAAGCTATATATAAAATCACATGTATATAACTTTATTATATGAAAAGTATGTTCACATTAGAGACATTAGAAGAAGCACTTCTTTATTGTCTTATTTTGTTTAGTACATAGTCCTTTGAGAATGAAATCTTGCACATGGCCATTAAATGAGCAAAGAAAACCAGTGACTTTTTGGTTAAATGGACGCTTATCTTAGAAATTAGTGGTACAAACTTTACAGTGTTTGGGTCCCTAAGGCCACAGGAGAGTGAATTCTGCTGTCTTGTGCTCCCTGGAGGACATGGAGAGGCGAAATGACCTGTCCATGTTCACACGTTCGGTAAATGACTGAGCCAGAAACTGGGTCTAAGTTTAAGACCTGCAGTTCAATTCTGTGGCCAACACTCATAACACAGCCAATAATATCAAAAGAGAGTTTGTTAACTGGTGTGGGCCCTGCTCACAGACTTGGACTCCTGGAGAGTGCTTACAAATACGGAGAGAAGGGAGACAGTCCCCAGGCATGAGGTCAGGGACAAAACAGCAACCTCAGGCATCATAGAGAATAAGGAAGACCACAGAAAAGAGAGCAGTGACCCAGTTCCCAAACGGTGAGGCAGGGGCCCGAGCCGAGTGACACTCAGACCAGGTGCCCTTAACCTTTGGTTCAGGTCGTGACCCACATTCCCTCTGCGCCACGGAGAGGCACACGCATGGGGGTGCTAGGTCCCTGCGGGTCCCGCTGCTTGGGGTTAGAACAGGGGTGCTCAGCCAATTGGAGGTTACCGTGGAGACAGGAAAGCACTCCACTCTTGGAGCAGGGAAAGATTTCAGAACCCTAAGGGACTATTTCATACACACATAGAAAGCTCGCTGCCTGTGTGAGAAAAAAAGTCTAAGAGAAGTTAAATCGTACTGTAAATTTCAAATGTGCTCAAGAGATAGATTTATAGGAAGCAGTCACATTCTTAACTTTAGATTTCTGTACGACCTGATTGTTTTTATAACAATTGTTTTTATTACTTTTATAGTTTACAACCAAAACACCAAGATTGCATTTGATAAAAACCTAAGTTGTGGCCTCCTGCCTTCACCTGAAACCTGTTGGTCAAATGGGCGTCATCCCAGAGAGTAGGTGTCCTGAATGTCAGCCAGGCTCGGTCTCAGCTGAAGTGTCCCAGTGCGCGCCGGCCGTCTCCACCCCGCCAAATGGGGTCCAGCGCACACTCTGTCCCATCCTCCTCTCTCCCTTCACAGTGCAGCTCACGGCCTGTAACTACACGTCCATAATCAAGGCGATTGGTAAGCAGGCCCGCGCCCAAGCAGAGGGCCTTTGTCCTTGTCCCTTGTTTTCAAAGGCCACGCATGTCACAAACGCCAAAATGCATGTGTAGAGTCAGGGGCTTCGCTCTGTGCTTACAGCACTTGCCTAGCTTGCACAAGTACTCAGCCCTCAGCACAGCAAAAGGCAAAAAAAAGGAAGAAGAAAGAAAAAAAGGGAGGGGGAGAGAGGAGGAAAGGAGAGAGGAAAAGGGCACAACAATTTTTTCTTCACTTGTTGGACTCTGGTTTGAAACTGAGCCATAGTGAGAGTGTGCACAGTGTCAGGGAGAACACAAGTCCGGCTCCTCCCCTCCTCTCCTCCCCTCTCCTCTCCTCCTCTCCCCTTTCCTCTCTTCTCTTCTCTCCTC